>JAUZSZ010000104.1:974401-985332 GCA_034780575.1 Labeobarbus marequensis | reverse complement strand
TCTCCTGGTTGCCATGGTACCCAGGGGCCTGGAGTCATTGACAGACATACCAGCACCCAGTATGGGTATGGGGGGTGGGGGGTTAAAGAACTATTTTGTTAATTTGTTAAAGAACTAATTTGATTTGTTAAATCAAATGCAAAATTGTGTCTGATTGGTTCAAATGCTACAGGTGCTACTGTGGATTTAGTTGGAGACTTGTAAATTTATTTAGAATTTAAGTGTTTTCTAAGGAAACTTGTAGGCAGATTGATAATTTTGAGATTGCAGTTGACTTTAAGGACTATGTGATAAGAGCTGACTCAAATACTGACAAGCTAAACCAGTGTCTAGCCAGTGAAGGGATTATCTGATGTGCTTTCCTTTGAAAATCTTTTACTATTTGCATTGAGCTAGGGTCAATTCAGTTTGCACCAGCCAACAAAATTATTAATCAGCTCATTCTCCTTGTTGTCAGTGATACACCTGACAAATGCAGCATCTTCTGAGAATTTCTGGAGGTGACAACTACCAGTATTATACTGAATGTCAGATATAGAGGATAAACACAAAGGGAGCTAGATCCGTTGCTTGTGAGACTCCTGTACTAAATGTGTATCTGCATATAGAGGAAAATATTCTGTTGGCATGAATTGTTTTATTGTCCCTCTAGTTTTTCTCTGGTACAGCTGACCCATACTGTGGCATGTTGACTGAGATGAAATAGAACAGGATTACGCAGATAAACCAGGTTCTGTAAATAAGGTCAGCACACCACAAAGTCAAGTCATATGTATTTATATAGCACTTTATACAATACAGATTGTTTCAAAGAAGCTTTACAGGGATAAACAGGAAAATAATGATTCAAAGAGACAGACTCTTTGAATCAGAGGCAAATAGAGATCAGTTATGCTGCAGCAGCTCTAAAAAAAAAAATAATAAAATAAAAAAAAAAACTATAGTGCCATTGTTCAGCTACAGTAGTTGATTCAGTTCATTGAATGACTGTGTAAAGATCATCAATTATGGGAAGTAGTTCAATTCAGCTGAAAAGCAGCTCTGTAGAAACCAGCTCAGTTCAGTTCACATCCAATCATGGCTGTGCAGTACAAACTCAATTGATGACAAAAATGGAGAAAAAAAAAAACACAGCATGGTCATTTATGGAATGCTTTTGGCAGTCAGCAAAAGAGAAAAGGCTTGCCAGTTAACATCTGATGGTGATTACAAATGAGTGGGGTTAGTTGGATCTACTGTCTCCCGACAGCCTTAGTGAGGGTGACCCATACTGTGGCGTGTTGACCTCATTCACAGAACCTTGGTTACTTGCTTAACTCTTCATTTTCTTATGCTCAGCAAAGTTTTGGATTGCAATCTCTCTTGTTTACTTTCAATACATAGTCCAGGGCTGCTTCACAACACACATACTTCCTTACTACAAAAGTAGGTTTAAACGGTATATGATGAGGTCCGGGAGTTAGTACTCAGTGCTTAATATGTTTCAGAAGGCCATTTTAAGCCATAATTAGCTATTCTATATTAAGGGCTTCTCCTGTCTCCATTCAAACCTTGGTCTGAAAACTGCACATGTTTGGGGCCACTGAATATGTTTTACGTATTTCTCCTTTATGGGAAAATGGGGGAGACAACTGTATGAATGTTGAATTCATTCTTGACAAACTCCTGCCTCAACATCTCCACAGGCCTATTTCACTTTGGCTGGTTCTGGCTGTCTACTTCCTCTCTGTCCACGTCTTCTTAAATTTGTTCTCTTGCTCTTTCCACTACACTCTACTTGTCTATTTTTTGCTCTCCTTCTCTTCCTGCATCTTTTTTTTTTATATTTATATTATCCTTGCATATTGCCCTGCATGTTCCACTCCTCCTTTCTCAGATTCTCCATTTATTCAGTATTGATAAATATGTAAACAATTAGGAGAACTGCATTTCCTGTGTAGTGTGTATTATTAATCCAGAATATATCAGTCTGGGGCCACTTGAGAACATAGGCACTGAGTTTTGTTTGTTGTATGTTGAACAAATGGTACAGTATATAAATGTTTGTGATTTTGTGTAGTACTAATAAAAAGCGCTGCATTTCTTCTGATATACCATATTAATGTTTTGGTTGATTGTATGAATTATGAAAATTGAGAATTTTGTGCACAGTGTTGAAAAAGTCATGCATGTAATTTGTATAAAAATAATAAATGAAAACATGCCAATTATTTAGGACAGTTACAGGACAGTGTTCAGATTACTGTGTTAACTGTTTTGAGAACAGTGACCTAAGTCTGAGGAATGTTTCAGATCAATATATTGTTTACTACTTTTTTTTTTATTTTTTTTTTATCTTATCTGGGTGCATATTTACTGAGTAAATGGTGCTTATTTGTATAAAGCAAATAGATCTGTTTTGAATTTGTAACTGGTCTCAAAACTCTTTTTAGCTGTGTTTGTGTCCATTACATTTAGACTGGTCTTTTTGGAACCCAATCAAATCAGTTCTATCATATCACAATATTGTGCAGCCCCATTTGAGTAATGTTATATTCAATACAGTTATTAGCTTGTTATCATTTCGCAATCCCCCTGCAGTTCCATCACAAATCCCTGTTTGAGAAACATAATGCTGAAATTCAATCAAAATGGTAAAATGAAACAAAAGAGAAAATAAAAAGCCAGGCGTTTAGGCATCTCTCTGTTTCAAACACATATTTCCTGTGTTGTATGCAGGTGACAAGCAGCAACAGCAAGAGATTTTATTTATTTATTTATTTTTGATGAGAATATTCCCCTCAATATGATAATTAAGGTAAATAAATAAATAAAAATACAAAAGAAAGAAAGAAAATTAAAGAAACATGCCAAACATTGGTTTTCACATTTATTATGTATTGAATATAATGAATAAATTATTAAACTATTCAAATTTAGTTTAAATATATTAATAATTTATTAATACATATTATCAAATTTAAATTTAGTATAAATAAAACTTTCTGTTACAGGGATCACTTAAGAAAGAAAGAAAAAAAGGGTGTTATGGTAGCACCTCCATCAGACCACATCCTGTTATGAATTTCTCTATACCTGCTGTGGTTTGGAGCTCTGTCTCTCATGTCATCACAGTTTTTCAAGCAGCATTTAATGTTACACGCTCACTACAGAGCAGTTTTTTTCTTGCAGTCAATGATTTAATGTTTTGATCTAAATTAATCTGAGAACCCATTAATTTAAAAGGGGAAGTTGCATTTCATGACTTGAATACTACAGTATGGGCAGTAGTAAACCAGATATTTTAGCCTATTCTTTTTAGATTCTTGCTTCATCAAGACTGTAGTTAATCTAAATGAGAAAATTGGCTTTTGAAGAAAGACTGCAAATGTAATGAACACTTGAACTGTGTTAAGTCTAAGACATTTTGGAGTGCAGCAAGGTACATACTTAACATTAAGAAGCAACAAGCATGTGCAGAGTTAGGGCTTCCTCCCAACCCTGTCTTCAACCACTAAGCCCCCTCACATTTGCTTGCTTCAACAGATATGAGATCTATAGATATGAGATACAGATACTATGCGATCTTAATTAGTTACAAGATCAACCTTGTAACTTGGGCACATTCATGAGCTTGCGGGACTGAAATCTAAACTACTGAAATAGAGCAGTGGAGGCAATGTCCACAATTCTCTCAATGCATTAGCTTTCCATCATACACTTTCCAAGGTTTGTTTAATGCCAGTTGTTTATTTCTTGGGGAAAGTTATAATGCTTTGGTCCCTTGAGAAAAAAAGAGGCAGAAAATAATACAAAGATTGCTGGCATGCAGTCCGTAATGCTCATGTGAGACTCCACCCTTCTTTTCATCAACACTTTAAGCAAGAAAGTCATGAATGCCAATGTTCTTGTATGGCATGGATTCTAGAATGTTTTGAGAACAGAAGAGTTCAATCTAGTATGAATCTCCCACCACCCAAGGTCCTTACAAAGGATTCATCAGATCAGCAGTCAGTTGTGGTAGAAATTATGTTTTAGCTGCCCTCTTCTTCCTCTACGGAGTGATTCAGTCCAGGTATGAACTTTAGAAGGTGCTTGCGGACACTACCTTTTCTGACTCTCCTTGGCAGCGTCCCAAACATGGATGAAGATGAATTTTCCCAGCTCGGAGAGAGTGAACTGTTACTGCTGGTCAGGCTAATGCTGCGTGTTCTTGTCAGGGGTCGCAAAGCTCCCCCTTCCAGCTGGAAGAAGCCTCCGTTTGGCTCAGTTGGGCTGAATGGACTTGAGTCATCAAATACTGATGACATAAAGGCTCCATCCTCACTATCATCTGTCATTATGCTGCGGCAACTGCTGTCACTGGAAAAGCGCTGGCCAGAGCGGCCAGTTGGAGATGAGAGAGACAGCAGAGAGTCAACAGACTGATGCTGAGCACTCTCATCCAGATTACCTGGAACACAGACGGAGACATCTGTAAACCTAATGGCTCTGAGTAATTCATTATCAGCTAAAACATCAGCCTGTTCAGCATCAGAGTATCAGACAAAGGACATAGATGGACACTGAGGGTTTCTTCACTTGCATATTGCTCTTTTGTTGATTTTGATCGCTTCCATTGGTCCTCATTTGTAAGTCGCTTTGGATAAAATGTCTGCTAAATGACTAAATGTAAATGTTGCCGCTATTGTTAAACAGCTTCAAAAACAAAGCAGGAGCTCATGCACGACTATCACAAATCATTCAAACTGAGGAAGCAACATCATAAAAAGAACCAAGAGGATGTAAACCCTTAAACATTTATCATTTGTGCATTATTCATGTAAATTATTTTGTTTCAAGTCCATGTTGTAAATCCAACTGTAACTCTCTCAGGGAGATATACACTCTTCTGTCAGACTGTCTGAACAGCTGTGTACAGTTTTTTTTTCTTTTCTTTTTTTTCTCACCTCGAGTAAGACGCTTTTCCTGAAGTGTGAGAGATTGCAGTTCCACCCATTTCTCACGAAGAGTTTGCTGTGCGGAGGGAAAACACAGAAACGAGATCAGCATCTGAGTCATTCTGGTAAACGTGTATGCACAGTATGTTGATCAGCATTCATTTAGATGCTTCAGCACTCATGGAAATACATACACTATATTATACACAATACAGACTGTCTGAAACTCTGAGTAAATTTTCAGCTTTGTGTACATGTGGTAAACACACACAAACACACACAATCATGCACAAATACATACCTTAAGATAGCGCATCTTTTTCTCTAATTCAATTCTCTTCACAACACTCCCACTGACCGTCTCCAACCTTCACCCAAAAACACAAGAGGAGAGAAAACTTCTAATTAATTTCACACAAAATATAAACAAATTATTTAACTGGTTAATTGTTGGTTGCCAGGGTGTTCTGGGTGGTTGCTACAAAAGATTATTTGGCAAAGTCACATTGGCAAATCAAAAGAGTTCTTGTCTTAGTGATATTTTTTTTCTCTAGATATGGATCAGGGTTGCACCAGCCATTTGTAAGTTCTTACTCAAAGTGAATGTAAAGTCCACAGTACAGAGTTAGTAAATACTAGCTAGTTTGTAACTAATTTTGTACTTATTGGTTACGTTACATTGGACCTACATTTGCCGTAGCTAGTAGGTTGCAAGCTCTCGGCAAAGTGTGCATGCATAATATAATTTTTACCTGTGATCCAATAGCAGCCCACAAATTTGTTAGCAGAAGTTGTGTTGAAATATCATGAATTTCAGTTTATCCTATTGAAGTAGATTCTAACTATATTCACAAATAATAGGTATTTGTGCAGCTGGCCCCAGGTTTTCCTAGGATTTTAGTTTTCAAACTAGTATGAGTTCAACTGCCCAAGGTCCTTACAAAGTATTCAACAGATCAGCAGTCAGTGGTGGTAGACATTATGTTTTAGCTGCCCTCTTCTTCCTCTACAGAGTGATTCAGTCCAGGTATGAATTTTAGAAGGTGCTTGCGCACACTACCTTTTCTGCCTCTCCTTGGCAGCGTCCCAAACATGGATGAAGATGAATTTTCCCAGCTCGGGGAGAGTGAATTATTACTGCTGGTCAGGCTAATGCTGCGTGTTCTTGTCAGGGGTCGCAAAGTCCCTCCTTCCAGGTGGAAGAAGCCTTCGTTTGGCTCAGTTGGGCTAAATGGACTTGAGTCATCAAATACTGATGACATGAAGGCTCCATCCTCACTATCATCTGTCATTATGCTGCGGCAACTGCTGTCACTGGAAAAACGCTGCCCGGAGCGGCCACTTGGAGATGAGAGAGACAGCAAAGAGTCAACAGACAGATGCTGAGCACTCTCATTCAGATTCCCTGGAACACAGACAGAGACACCTGTAATCCTAATGGCTCTGAGTTATTCAACATCAGCTAAAACATCAGCCTGTTCAGCATCAGCGTATCAGACAAAGGACACAGAAGAACACAGTGAGGGTTTCTTAAACGCTTTTGTTAAACAGCTTCAAAAACAAAGCTGGAGCTCATGCACAACTACCACAAACCATACAAACTGTGGATAATCACAGAGGAAGCTACATCATAAAAATAACCAAGGTGATGTAAACCTTTAAACATTTGACATTTGTGCATTATTCATGTAAATTCATTTGTGTCAAATCCATGTTGAAAAATCCACCTGTAACTCTATCAGGGAGATACACTTTTGTCAGACAGATGCCTCTAACTGTCTGAACAGCTATAAATAGTTTTTTTTTTTTTTTCTCACCTCGAGTAAGACGCTTTTCCTGAAGTGTGAGAGATTGCAGTTCCACCCATTTCTCACGAAGAGTTTGCTGTGCGGAGGGAAAACACAGAAACGAGATCAGCATCTGAGTCATTCTGGTAAACGTGTATGCACAGTATGTTGATCAGCATTCATTTAGATGCTTCAGCACTCATGGAAATACATACACTATATTATACACAATACAGACTGTCTGAAACTCTGAGTAAATTTTCAGCTTTGTGTACATGTGGTAAACACACACAAACACACACAATCATGCACAAATACATACCTTAAGATAGCGCATCTTTTTCTCTAATTCAATTCTCTTCACAACACTCCCACTGACCGTCTCCAACCTTCACCCAAAAACACAAGAGGAGAGAAAACTTCTAATTAATTTCACACAAAATATAAACAAATTATTTAACTGGTTAATTGTTGGTTGCCAGGGTGTTCTGGGTGGTTGCTACAAAAGATTATTTGGCAAAGTCACATTGGCAAATCAAAAGAGTTCTTGTCTTAGTGATATTTTTTTTCTCTAGATATGGATCAGGGTTGCACCAGCCATTTGTAAGTTCTTACTCAAAGTGAATGTAAAGTCCACAGTACAGAGTTAGTAAATACTAGCTAGTTTGTAACTAATTTTGTGCTTAATTTTGGTTACAACACATTTGACCTACATTTTCTGTAGCTAGCGCAGTAGGTTGCAAGCTCTCCGCAATGTGTGCATGCATAATGTAATTTTTACCTGTGATCCAATAGCAGCCCACAAATTTGTGGGCAGAAGTTGTGTTGAAATGTCATGAATTTCAGTTTATCATTTGCTGATCATTTAATAGTATGTATCTTCTTAACAAGCTGCATTATTTGAGGCATCATTCATGACCATAGCACAAACATCCTGTTTCTGATACTTATACTCACTTCAGCATGTTAGTGGATTCTCGAATCAACTCAATAATGTGCTGGTGGGTAGATCCCTCGATACTGACTCCATTTACTGACAATATGATGTCACCTATCAAAGAGAGAGAGATTTTAAAAAATAAAGAGCTAATACTCAGTACTCAGAGCTACCAATCACATCACACCCAATAAACACACACACACACACACACACACACACACACACACACACACAAATAGAACCACATAATTGTTCATTTTTAATTTTAACCTTCTTGTTTAAAGGTGAAAGGAGTCATGTGGCCATCAGTGGCAGACAGAAGGAGCATTTGGGAAGCTTATTTGGGAACATCATTTTCCATTTAGTTATACTAGCGACAGTTAGAATTTAATATTAGTTAAATTCACCTTTAACTAATGTTACTTCCTCTATTTATTTTTTTAGTTAAATTTACTTCTACACCCTTAGTTCATTCTGCACTGTTATTTTTATTTTTGTTTGGTTTTACCTTTTTGCACAAAACGCAGACACAGATAAATGTATAATTCTTTATTGCTCCTTGATGTGTTAGTGAGGTGGTAAGGAGAGAAGGAAGAGATAAAAGCCTACTGGACTAAAAATAGCTGAGATGCCTGCTAAGATTTTCAAATGTAATGCACTCACATGGACACAATGTTCCACACTGCAGCCTTTCATGCAATGGGAGTAGTGAATGTAATGCTGTAACCAACACTTTTCATGTGTAATATGGAAATAAAATGTAATAACCAATCACAACAGTGACATCTTAAAAGAGAGTCATTTTAAGGACCGTTTAAATCAGAGAGTCCAAATCAAGGTAGAAAATTACCAATTATTTCTAAATTATGACTGTTTTGATGTTTTAAAAATAAATTAATAAACAAATAAATAAATGTCTTATTAACATGATTAGTAAACCTCAGAAAATATTAATGCATTGAATTTAAATAGTCAGAGAGATCATGGTGCTACCTATTAAAAAAAGAGAAACAAACAAACAAACAAACAAAAAAAAAAAAAATATATATATATGTATGTATATAAGAAAGCATTAAATGACAGTCTATAAAGACCAAAGAGAGCAATGCATCAGCTGTGTTAAATGTAGATGGCATGTAGGCTGGTGGGAAAGTGGTATGTAAACAGGGTCAGGTCAAATGGGTGGAGTGAGTAACACTCTAAGAAGAGGAAGTGGAAAACCTGCTCACCAGCAGTCAACCCTGCAGTTTCAGCTGCACTGCCATCCTGCACACTGCAAACAAATGTACACATCTCCACCATACTGCTGTTCTTCACCTTGAGACCATACGTCTGCACAGAGAGACATTCATCCCAATGGAGCATTTAAAATGAGCCTGTTCTATTGGTTATGGCTGTGTATGTACAATGACCCCAAATTTTATATGAACAATTAAGTCATATTAAAAATTGTCTAAATTTAATTTAATTTTTAAATTTAATTTTAAAATTAATATACATATTGAAAGACAAAATAATATATAACAGTCAAAATGCAGAGAGGAGGATTTTGTCTTAGTATTATTTTAGCGGATCAGGTCCATAGTTAATGATGACTAATGTAATGATGAAACACCCCTGTGATTTTTCTGATACAACACCATATCTGAACTTTATACATTCATTGCCACACTAGATAAAAAGGTTATTGCAAAAATAACTTGGAAAATTGAAGTTTGTTCTGTGAAAGCAATTTGTTTGCAAATAACAATTTCTGTGGTATATTGCTATGGCAATGGCATTCAGATATTAGTCTACGTTTGCTTCATGAGACCAAAGTTTACTTAATGTGAAATTGCACTTGTGTGAAATAAATAAATAAATGCATTTAATGCAGTGTGAAACATTGGTTATGAGTATAAAACATACCTGAACTTCGAATCCAAAGGCTTCATTGTCTTGTTTCTCCAATATAACCATTGTTCTGTGCAAAACAGGATAAATGTGCATTGAAAATTTGCATGAGAGACATCAAATATTCACAATGAAGTGAATCAGTAAATCACTCTTACCTTTGAGGATCAGTATAATCCACTAGAGATGTTGAGTGTGTTCTGTGCAGCTGCAAAAGAGTAAATGAAATCAATAATCTACTAATGAGAAACCATCTGGAATTCTGAAAAACTGCAAGAATCCTGCAGGAATGCATGTCTTTAATGCCTGAACAACTTTTAAAAAATATTTTTGCAACTGAATTAAAAAAATCATTGAAATTCCTTTGACAAAATAAATGTTAGACCTACTGTTGTCAAGTTATATAATTATAATCTCTCAGCATTTACGTTGCCATCGAAACAGATATAATAAAATTCTATCACTGTATCTTGATTGTCCCACCTTACTACGTGATAATGTCCCATCTTTGATCTCTTCAGTGTTCGAATTTTTGGCACTGTTGAATGAACGTCGTTGCCACAGTATGTTTTTCTTCTTTTGAGAGTTGTCAATTATGTAGCTGTCTAGGCTGCTCAGCTGTTTTAAAGGTGCTTTAAAATTTTTATTGGATGTCATCATGCCTCCTTATTCGTTGAACCACACTGCATGCAGCTGCAGGCTTCAGTGTAACCTGTCTGTAGTATACACAGCGGATATACCCCTGTCACGTGAGTGTCAGGAACTAAAGACATCCAGAATCAGCGAGTGGGTGTATGTTAACCATTTTATATGGTTCCTTTTTTCACCTTCTCTATTCTTTCACTTTTTTTCCATCTTCGTCTAGTGTGCTGTGGACAGAAATGGTGCATCTGCTTGTGGCTGTTTCCTTCCTTAGTCTTTAGCTCCTTTGAGAATTTTGCAGTAGTCTGAGAACAAACATGTATGAAGAACCACAGTAGTATCAAATCTCTCTCATCTCTCACACGTTTCCACAGTGCTGCACAGCTTTTACTTCTTTCTCTCTCTCTCTTTCTGTGGACAATCACTTTTGTTTCGTGGTCTACACAGAGGAAATCTCTATCTGGATCCCTATCTGAAAGCTGGTGTAGTGAGAGACAGATGAGAAAGACCCTCAGTAGAGCAAAGCACCTGATTCGCTGAGGTTTAAAACTTCTAAACAGTATCAGAAACAGAGAGTTGTCAGCCATTAGACGCAGGCAGAGCCGAAACATGGGAGTGGTAGTGCTGGGGGGTGGGGTTGTAGTGCCCCTTCTAACTAAAGTGGTTGGGACAGTTTTACCTACCATCACCAAACTCAGTACATATATTATTCTCATCATGCAGGACACTTTATAAATTTAAAACAGGAAT
>JAUZSZ010000104.1:940327-950704 GCA_034780575.1 Labeobarbus marequensis | reverse complement strand
CACTTATATTTGCCTGTGTGTGTTTTATATTGTTCAGAAGTGGGTAGGTTTAGGGTAGGGGTGGGTTAGGTGCTCCAGTGAAAGTATAAATTTATATACAAATATAACTGCATCTGAGTCACTCTTTTTACATGGTCCGAGGCAGCGCTGGTGTTGAACCTTACATTGGTATCACTTCTGTGAGCCCATCATGGAATTTTCAGCGATTCCATGATGCCACCACAGATTCGGGGGTTAAAGGTCCGTGGTCATTACACGGAATTCTGTGAGATCAGGTTGAAACATAAACACCATTGTAACTGAAGCTAAAGGCTGCAGACAATACAACTGTTAATAAAAAAGAAGGATTCTGTGTGAAGAACACATGAGCTCTCACCTGATACTGTCAATGTAACTCCAGCACTGAGCTGTGAGTAACGTGGAGCTTTAGACTGAGATCCTCTACAGCTGTAAACACCACTATGAGACCAATCCACAGATGAGATTATATAGCTCTGATTTCGTCCTGCTCTGTAATCTTGTGTGTTGTCTTTATTCCAGCGGTACTGCCAGTCTCCTGTCTGCTGTATGTCACACGTGAGAGTGACCGTCTCTCCTCTGAACACAAGTCTATCAGGATCAACACGGACTACAGGTTTGGGTCTCTCTGTGAAATGAGCAAACAACACACTTAGTATAATTTAAAATGAGCTTTTCATTTTCAGTCAGCAGTACAGTATCTGTTGGAACTATTCTCAGTCAGCAGGTTTCAATAAACTATTATTTATTTTAATATTTGATGAGTCAATAATGGGCTACAACACAATAACATTGAGAGCTTATGTCTGTGTCTGTTCTCAGTCTCTTATCTCTTACAAATTTTCATAACAAAATCATATTGAATGAATAACACTAAGAATAACAGGTGCTTAGATCTTACAGGCACACAGTCATTAATTACAGTGAAGCTTGCTTTTCTGAATAATAACATTCATAATAAAATAAAATTGCAGTGTTGGGCAATGATTAATCATGGCGATAAATTATTGCCCAGCACTAAAAAATAAATAACATGTAATATTGACTACAGCCACTAGATTGCTGCATGATCACTCGATGGCTCATTTAGATTTGTGTTGACACATTATTAAAACACCATTATTATAACAATAAAAAAATAATCTTTGTCAGTTCATTTATTTATTTATTTATTTTAAATTGTACTATTTTTGCAGTTATGTTACTATATTACAGTAAAACTTGAGCTTGGTGTTATGTTGGTTATGTGTGTGTGTGTGTGTGTGTGTGTGTGTGTGTGTGTGTGTGTGTGTGTGTGTGTGTGTGTGTGTGTGTGTGTGTGTATGTGTATTTGTTCTCTATTATGGATGTGTTATGATGTCCCTCCTAAATTGCTGTGTTCTCCACTGAAGATCACCAGTGTTTGTGGGTGTTTTATAGTTTGGCCACTTAATTTCTCTGTATTTGTTTTCTGCTTTGTGGTTAATTTATGACTTTATTTGACAATTTTTAGCAAATTAAACAGAGGGGAAAAAAACAATGATCAATGGTCATTAATTACAGTGTAAATATTTGCAACAAACTATCATTTTAACCTACATTTTATATAAATGTATCAGTGTTTTAGCAGCATGAGGAACTACACAGACAAATGATTCTGGGTGAAGGTGAATAACAGCAAAATATAGACATAAATCAGCAGCAAAGAGACAAATGTGGGATCCTCATATGATCCACGTAGACAAATAAACTACTACAACGCAATTCACATGTGTTTAATAAATCAAATACACTGCAGTACAGCACAGTACCTTGAGTGAGTCCAGCGTGGATGAAGGACATCAGCACTAAAAGCAGAAGAAACACAGATATGAAACATTTCCATTCATTCAACACAATGCAGATCACTGAAACACGTCTAGAGTTTGAACTGAAAGAGTTTTTCTGTGTTTTCACGAGAAGCGACGCTGGAGATTCTCCATCATTTATCATCAACACACACACTAACATCAGGACTGATGAACCGATACGAGAGTCGATTCTCTGATGATTCACTGCTGCCCAGAGAAGATTCACAACACACAACACATGACCATACTCTCATCAACCAATGTGACGCCAGACAGTGAAGCTCTGTCTCTTTAAGAGCTTTTGCTTGTTTTGAGTTTTCTTTAGTATTCTTTACAAATGACACCTGAGCAATTTTCAGTCTGGTTTCTGACTGCATCACAGCACAGAGACAGATCTCATGAAGATAATCAATGATATTCAATTAAATACTGATTATGGCAAAATATCAGTGCTGGCACTCAATATCAGTGCTGTGTTTGCAGTGCTGATCCTAGACTTCTGGGGGCCCTCAGCAAAACATTGTTGGGGCCCCAAAATGGTAAACCCCTTAACCTATTCTTTCAGAGCAGTTTCACTGTCAAAACAACAGTGAGTTAAAAAAAAGTCAGTAATACAAAAAGGAAGAAAATTACAAAAACAATAGGGCAAATACAACAGAAAAAATACAAATAAATAAAACAATTTAGCCTACAATACTATACAGAAATTGATTAAAGTAATCAAATGTAGTGCACCGCATTAAAGGAACATTCATGTTTTCATAACTGCTGACCAAAATCAATAACAAAACTGAAATTAAATCATCTTTGAGAGGAAGGGGGCTTCCTGGTGTTTCGGGGGCCCTATGCAACATGCGTGGCTTGCGTATAGGATCGGCTCTGTGCGTCTGACACTGTCGATCATAACATACTTCTAGAGAGACTGGAAAACTGGGTCGGGTTTTCTGGGATGGTCCTCAAATGTTCAAGTCAGAAGAGAGAGGTTATCATGTGACTACATGAGAGCAGAAGTCTAAGCATCAGTGCATGAAATGAACAGTTGCATGTGCCAATACTTGCTTTAGTTAAACAAAGAGAAACCTGAAGTCATTGATGAAGTTCTCAAGGTGAATGCATACCTTAACTCAAGGAGTCAAACAAGAAGAAATCAAGTCAAGAGTCTTGATGTGATTCTGGAGTCAGATCTTAGTTTCAGTCGTCATGTCAAAGCAGTAACTAAACCAGCATACTATCATCTCAAAAACATTGCAAGAAATGTTTTGTTTCTAGTCAAGACTTAGAGAAACTCGTTCGTGTCTTTATCAGCAGCAGGGTGGACTATTGTAGTTAACTCCTGACCGGCCTTCCCAAGAAGACCATTAGACAGCTGCAGCTCATCCAGAACATCAGAAAATCTGAGCATATCACCAGTCCTCAGGTCTTTATGCTTTCAGTTACATTTAGGATTGATTTTAAAGTATTATTACTTGTTTATAAATCACTCAATGGCTGATGACCTCAATGCACTGCAGATATGATCACTGAATATGAGCCTAACTGAGCACTCAGATCATTAGGATCAAACAGCAAGGGTTCACCTCAAACAAGGGGCGTCTGCTTTTATGCGGCCCGCAGCTGGAAGCTTCCAGAAGAGATCAGATGTGTTAAAACAGTAGCTGCATTTACATCCAGACTCAAAACTCATCTGTTCAGCTGTGCATTTACTGAAGGAGCTCTGTGCTGCGTCCCAATGATTGCACTCTATTATATGCATCCTTGTTTTTTTTTTATTATTCATTTTAAATCATTCTAAAATGCATATTCATTGCTTTAATTGTTGTGATTATTTTTAAGATTATTTTAATTTATTTTTTTATGTAAAGCACTTTTACACAAGGCTACGAAATATCCTATATAAATAAACCTTCATTGCCTTTAAATATATATTTGCAATGAAGTAAATCTCAAAAGAGTGCTCACCACTTATTGGCACAGCTTTTAACATCTAGTCCTGTGTTCTTCTTTGATTCACAAACACACATTTCAAGCAAATATAAACATTAATGTGATTTTACACTACTGATGCTTCACTGGAACAAAACAAACTACAGACTACAAACCACATCAGGTCAAAGCTTGCTGCAGTTATGGTGTTCCTTTGTCTAAAAAAAAAAAAAAAACTGCTTATGAATCTCTCTTATGCTATATTATCACCAAATACTGGATTCAGTCTCTTTTTAAAGCTTGTTTTCTTCAGGACAGGTTTTGTATTTATTTTAATTTTAAAAACTGATTGATTGTAGGCACCATTGATCTGAGACTAAAGCACACTAGTGTTATAAACAGTGCAAATTAGTTTCATAATGTTATTAAATATTGGCAAAATTATCCACAAATAACGTTTCTCCCAAAAACTGAGGTGCATAAGCTCAGATTAATGACTCCTACGATCAATCATTTCCAAAAACAAATACAAATTCTGTCCTAACTGAAAGAAAACAAGCTGACAAAAAGAATTCAATATTTGGTGATAATATAGCATAAGAGATTTAAAGAGAGATTTACAGAGAGATTATAAAAAAAGGCTTGCAGTTGTTGACGGCGAACACTAAAGGTGCTGTAGACCAGTTTGGAGTCACTTGCAGCTGCGTGCACATAATGCTGGCAGAAAAACACGGGTAACAGCTGGAGGAAAACTGTTAAAATACATGGAATAAGAGAAATCTTTGGATGTCAGAATCAAAATAAACAGTTTTTATAGAATAGAGCAGAATTTTTTTATAGAATACTGTCATCAATGAGGCCATTTGAAGATAAATGCGGA
The DNA here is from genome assembly GCA_034780575.1 of Labeobarbus marequensis. Classification (NCBI taxonomy): domain Eukaryota; kingdom Metazoa; phylum Chordata; class Actinopteri; order Cypriniformes; family Cyprinidae; genus Labeobarbus; species Labeobarbus marequensis. Next base: position 946,054 of record JAUZSZ010000104.1, on the reverse strand, counting down.
CGTTTAAAGAGACAGACTATGGATAAAAATGGCTATGATTACATTTAAAGCATAAATCTGATTTAAACAATAGGTCTACATAATATTCACACATGCAGTTCATAGCCCTACAGTTACAGCATGAAATACTATTTAAACCTATTACTATTAACATTTTACATAACATTTATTTACTTTATGATACAAGTCTGACCTTTTTTTTTTCTCGCAAATGCAAGTTTATATCTTCTAGTATCTTTATAACTCAATTTAACTCAATAATAGTGAGTTTGTCAATTCAGAGGGAAAAAAGCCAGAAGTGTGGGATATAAACTCATGTTTCTGAGCCGAGGGAGAAAGAGAATGAAGAGTTGTTTTTTCTGATCAGAATTGTGAGATAATCTAGGAATTGAGAGAATAAAGTCAGAATTTTGAAATATAAACTCAAATTTACTTTTTTTATTATTATTTTATTTCATGGCTTCCAGACAGCTTCTTGAAAAGCAGAAAGTGATCCAGCGGCGAGTGACTTCAGTACATTTAGTGTTCACGATGTAAAGGACTTCACAGAATCACAAAAGGGCCCAAAGTGATGTGGTCTGAGTATGAATATTAAGTATATTATTAAACTATATGTTGTTTAAAATGAAGACAAAAGACACTTTCTGATTGTCGAGCATTAGTGTAACATGTTCATGTGTTAATGTACTGAACTACGGCTGTGTTTTTTCTGCAAAGAACGTGAGAACTGACTTCACACATCCTCTAAAAATGACTCTGAGATGAACTGGTTAAAAAAACGTGAGAAAGTGTCTCAGAAAACAGAAGTTAGTTCTGAGAAAAGTTCGAGCACATTTTTTGGCAGATGCTGATTGTTGGACATTTTGTGTTTAATGCAATTAAATTCAGTCATTTTTATTTAAGCATCCACATTTTTTGTGGGGTCACTATAGACAATTCATTTTCAATATAAAGAGTTATTAGGAGCCTGACTGGTTTTTATGTGCCCCAATCTAATCAGTATAATTGTACCCTGCAGATACTTATAGAGTTAACCCTTTGATGCACTACATGGGTCTAAAGTGACCCGACTGAGTTTATTTTTCCATATCTTTGCAAGAAATTAATTTCATCATTCAGAATTCCAGATAATTCCTCAAACTTGTTTTTGATTGTCACATATTCTTATTTTTATTTGACCTTTCTTACTTTTTGAATAACAATCTTTTTTGTGTCACTACCCTGCACAACACAGGTCTAAAATGACCCGTATTCATTTCCTATGTTATTTCAGTCATGGCTGAGTGTTTCTTTGCTGAATCTTTAAAAGAAATGCATTTTATCATTTATTTTTCCAGATATTCATTAAATATCTTGGTTTTGATTTCCACAAATCATTGTATTTTTTCCCTCTCTTCACTTTATATATATAAAAAAAAAAAAAAAATTGTATTTCTACACATGGGTCAAAAATGACTGTTATAGAAACCTTTGATTATTTGCTATTTTTTTTGCAAGTAGGAACATATTTACTGCAGAAAACTATTCACCTGCCCCACATTTCACAACTCAAGATGGTTGGGTTTGTATAATTGATGCATTTAGTTTTATTTTATAATTTATTACCACAGAAAATATTTGACATACTGTGGAAGATAACTGGACATAATATCTGTGTGTTAGGCGAAGGTTACCTTGACCTTTAAATGTCCAATACTATTAACTAGCTTGTTGTTGACATATTCCATTTTAGCTAACTAAACTAACTAACTACGCTAACTTTAGCTAGGTCAACAAAATAATAGCCAAAATAATATAAATTATGCATATACAAGTATATATCATTGCTGTCAGGCAGAAACCTTGTATCTCCATATTTCATCATTTTTATTTTTTGTCATAAATCAGTGCTATTGGTCACCCTTTATGTCTGTCAGTGTTTCTGAAAAAGTAATGGTTTTGGACATACAAGGTTTCTGACAGCAACAATATATAATCAGTGTATACATGGATCAACTGCTTGTTGTGCATTTGAACATTTTTCTTTCGATTTTCTTTATCTAGAGTGTTAGTGGCTGACCCCAGACATTGTATTAACGGCTGATATGTTTGTAGAGATGCTGCATGATGAGGAAGATCAATTCTTAGTCCCGAATCAGAGTCTGAAATATCTGATGCTGATGACCTAGACTATGTGCCACAGGGTCAGTCTGGAGTTGTGGGTGTAAATCCAGCTCTCAGATGAAGAAGACTCTGCGATGACACTGAAGACTTGTCTGATGAATCCTCTGAAGAGGAAACTCAGACCCAGTCCAATAGATTGCATAAAAATGGTTTGCACCTACTCATGTAAGCGGAGATCATGGATGTGGCCCATGGTTCTGTGGTACAATGTGCTGGATGTTACCACCCTCAATGCCCAAACCAGGGGCAGCCAATGTTGGTCCTGGAGAGTCACAGTCCTGCAGACTTCAGCTCCAACCCTAATCAAACACACCTGAACAAGCTAATCAAGGTCTAAGGGTTACTGGAAAGCTAGATGCAGGTGAGTTTTTATCATTGTTGAAGCAAAACTCTACAGGGCTGTGGCTCTCCAGGACAGACGTTGACCACCCCTGGTCTACACCAACTTGTGACTGGTGTGACCAATGCATGACAGCTATTCATCAAGGAGCTGGTCAAAGAGCTTGTCGTGCCATATGAAGAGGTGCTTGGAGGGCACGCCCCACCTTCAAAAGCATACTACAGAGGCAATGGGAAGATGTGGGATAAAAATTTTTTTTTTAAAAACTGTAGTTGTTATTTCTGAGGCATGTAAGCACTGAAATGGTAATTTGATATAGCGCTGTACCTGTGTGATTTTATTTTGTTAGTTCTATTTTCATCTATTCGGTCACATACACTACAGTTCACTACAGTTGCACTACAGACAGTTCAATTTCAGTGTTATCGGTTATCAGTGATATGCGTAAGTTATGTGTGACAAACTGGCAAATAAACATATTTAAAGTGTTAAATGTGTTGGTCTAAATAACTGCTAAAATTATTTAGAAAAATAATTATTTAATTATTTTAACAAAATGTCTTTATTCTTTGTTTTTTTCATCATGCTTGCATAGATGGGTAATTTTTGACCAGTCTGTGTAAACTTGATGTAGTAACACGAAACCAAGGGAAAAAAACTAAATAAAAATTTGTGGTCATTGTAAAATATATATTTTGAATATTCATGGATCATGTAATTTATAGATCAGAGAATATTAAATGCTGAAATAAACTGATTTCAAAAGATAAAAAAAAAAAAAAAAATGCCCAGCGAAGCATGAAATAACATAGGAAATGAATACGGGTCATTGTAGACCCATTTTGTGCATCATGGCGTGTGCATCAAAGGGTTAATAGAACTGAACTAACAGGAACTAACAAGGAACAATTGTATTTGTTAATGTTAAAGATTTATAAATACTTTAACAAATAAATTCATTGCTAATTGTTAGTTAATGTCAGTTGCATTAATTAATGTTAACTAATTGGACTTCTGTAAACAGTCAGATTTGGTGACAACATATGCAGTAATGTAGGCTACACAATCCAAGCTTATTTCTTAATTGTTTTCCTAATTAACTTGACATCACTCAAAGAAACGTATGTGGAAATAAAAAAGGAACTGTTGTAAGCCTTTTTTCCCCAAACAACAGGATAAAAAAAATAAATAAAAAAAAAAGATGAATCATGAAAAGAAGTTTATTACTCTATGGTTTACATTTCAGAAAATTAAGTACTCTTACTCACACAAAACACAGTGCAACTCACAAAAAGACATGTCAGTGGACATATATTACATAATCTATTCCACCCTCCTCATATAAATGTATCTATTCTGTCTCAAAACATAGGACAGCACTTTTAGAGACAGCACTTTGCAAAGTCTGAAACAGTGACATATTTTTAAGCAATTCATTCTTCTGCAAATGGCTGAAACAGGATAAAACAAGACCATTCTTCAACAGGCAAAATTAATGAAAATACTTTATTTTTGGTACAGATTGAATACATATTTGAATATGAATGTTTATGCAAAGCATTTAGCAAACTATGTCCATGTCTAATGAAAGATTATTAAGACTAAATTATAACATGCATCATATGCATAGAGTTTGTAAAAGCCCATAAATACAAGCTTTGTTACTGTCACAACAACAATTTTAACACAAATCAGACATTCGAAGTGATATAATTTACAGACAAGAATGTTCCAGATTACAGCTGTACAAAAAGTAGAACTCTGTATGCACAAGAACCTCACAATGTATATAAATCACACACATTCAGTTACACAAACACACATCTCGAGACTGCTAATTGAGAAATCCCTAGTGAACAGCCTTACATCTCAGTGAAACAACACAAAGACCACACAGACTTAAAGCACAATATTTAGCTGACAAGTAGTTATGCAGTTATAAACTTTAAGAAATGGCAATGCTCCAATACACTCCCATGACCATTTATACACACAATATTTTATGTTTGGTTTCCGGCTATTCCATAATTTTAAATATGTAAGTTGAATCTCAATTACTATTCTTCAGCAGCTTGGAGCCTTTAGTGCAATAAAGTACTACTTGAGTATTAACAGTATAAAATGTATACTTTCTTCAAAGTCATATATTTCACATTGGCATTCAGAAGTCCTCTAGATCAGAGGTCCCCAACCTAGAGGCTTAAAAGTTTCTTTAGTTAAGAAGGTAGGAAAAGTAAACGGAATGGCAATAACCCACCTACTGATTAAAAAAAAAAAAGGAAAGCCACCTTTTACCAAAAATGTGATGACTTGTATCTAAAATATGGTTTTGTGGCTATGGGCCATTCACATGCTTTGGAGCATATGTATTAGCAAATGGATCAATGTCTACAAACATAGCTGCACTAAGAGTGTCATACTTGTTGGCTGGCCATCTAACTAAAGAAGCCCTTTCAGCTACTACTTTCAGACTGAGAATAGATGACACTGAAGACACTGAAGTGACAGGCTAAACGAGTCACTGTGTTATGCACTGCAGCTCGACAAACTGACTAATGTTGATAACAAAGGAAATACTGCTGGTTTATGTGCAATATATTTCAAGTCAAAGTTCATGAGTATGTGGGTGCGTTCAGTGTCAACTAGTACAACTGGGGCAGAGATTTTCAAGTCTCTGAATGACTACATATCAGGCAAATTTGATCCTTTTGTATTGGAATATGCAGACAGAGTAGCATCTATGTCTGCTTTCACTATACTTGAGTCAAAGAAGTTGCACCTGAAATTGAATCTACTCACCAGGCTAGGTGTAAAATGTCTGGAACTCAACTCTGTGCTGAATGAAGTTGTTAAAAACACATCAATAGATCACAACAATTATGAATCATAATTGTGCTGATTTCATGTAAATTAAATGTTAAAAAATAATAAGTAATGATTGCTCCAATTACACCTCAAACTAGAGGTCTGCGCGGGACTGTTTTTTAAGTCCCGCTCCCGCTCCCGCCCGCGAGGTTATATCCCGCACCCGCCCTCTCCCGCGATATTATCACTCTTTGTTCACCCGCTGTCCGCTTTGAATAATTTTCTTCCCGACCCGACCGCTCCCGATAAATTAGAGCTCGTTTCCAGAATCACACATTTAAATCCTTTACTGAAAGAAAGAGAGATAGGCTGACAAATAAAAGTGTATTCTGCACAAAATTGCTTTTGTTATTTTATTC
>JAUZSZ010000104.1:396892-407606 GCA_034780575.1 Labeobarbus marequensis | reverse complement strand
TATGTTTGCGTGTGTCTGTGTGTTTGGGGGGGGGGGGTGTTGGGATGGAAAGGGGGATTAGGTTCTTGTTCAGTCTTTTGTCCTTCACTATCATTAATTTTCTCTCTCTTTCCTAACCAGCTCTATTCCTTTCCATTTCTTCCCCTCTGAATTCAATAGAAAAAGCAGGACTGGGAAGTTTGGGGGGACTGAGAATTCCCCTTCCTCCATTCATACTTAATCAAGCTGTTCATTACCCCGCTAACAACAGCTTTAACCAGTAGAGTACTGGAAGTTTACATGTCCATAGTGTTCAGAAAGCAGTTCTTTGCAGATTACTAACAAATTGTTGTCCATTACTGAATTACAAATTACAGTGAAAATTGTAGTTAATGACATTTTCTATTACATTACACATTTGGAGTAATCTACTGTAATCTGACTACTCTTTGATCACTTTTGACCTTTTACTTTGGCCTATTTTACTTTTAACTTGTTTACCACAGTGATTTGTAATATTGTACCATATATCTAAATAAAAATATAAAGAAAAAGAAAATATGTTCCATTATTTGTTATCAACAACATGCAGTGCAATAAGCTTTACATTATCAGGGTTTCCCTAACTCGGGATTGTGAAGGAACTGCAGGGTGTCTGGAAATTGATGAAAAGCTTGTAATTAAATCCTAAAATGTTCAATAAAAATCAATTCTTAATTTTAAAATAAAAACAATCAGAATTCAACAGTTTAAAGATTACATATTTTGTTTGTTTATGCTATGTGGCCTATCAATTTTCCATGTAATTATAAGACACAATTCCACAAAACTGTAGTTTCCAAACTTATAGACGCAGTAGGCTTTCTCAGCAAGTAACATTTAAAAGATAAAATACTAGAAAAAGAGGAGAATCAATGAATTATTATTAATTCATGAATAATTTACTGCCGTTTTGTGAATATTCGGTTATCATGTAATCAATAAAAAAGTAACTGTAGTCTGATTATGAGGATTTTAAAATGTAAAATAATTTGATTACAAGTTTTCTTTTCTAATTACGTAATCCAGATTACATATAATAAATTCTAAAATTATAAAATCTGTGTAAGCATATGTGGAGAATGCAGTTGGCCAGATGTACTTTGAGATACGTGTGTGCACTGTGGTTGAGAGTATCATGTTAAGTCTCCCCGGTGAGTATATGTGAAGTGTATGTTCATATGATAACTTCCCTGGAGGGCAAATGTCCATTAATCACTCAGATGCTCATCTGTTCCTAACACCTCATTAGCTCTCTTTCCTCTGTCTCTCACTCTCTCTCTGTATGTTTTTCTCTGCCTCTCTCGTTCCACTTTTTCACTTCACTTGAGAGTCCCACACTCACTCGGGATCCCCGTATTTACTGTTTTATATATATATATATATATATATATATATATATTTATTTTTATTTATTTATTTTTATTTATTTTTCTATTTTAATGCATTTTAAATGTCATTTATTCCTGTGATGTTTTGACTTCTGGGTGCTGTATGAAGTGTTGGTCTTCAGTTATAGACTCCTGCCTCTAACCGACACAACCCCGAGTGTTTTACTTCTCTTTTCTTTTTCCAAATAACAAACGGTGTCGTCCATCACCAGGTGTATTTGTACAGTTAATTATCATCCTCCTCTTCCCAAAACCAGCCAGCTGCTGCTCCTCACAGACTGATTTCTTTTCTATGGATGAAGCTCATGCTTTACTCTCATTCTGAATCACTATTAGAGGAGGTTTGATGCCAGAATACAAGCAGAAAAATACTGATTTATGTTTTTTATCAAAGAAAATAATCATTAAGCAAAGCAATAGATGGGGGTAGGTTTGGTGTGAGGTGGTAAAAAGCAAACCTTCAGTCCTGCAGAATGCCTCTGCCTGCAATAAATCCTTTATTGTATTTATTTTATTGTAAAATTAGTTGCAGAAATTATTGAAGAGCATCCAGGGTTCCTGCACAGTATGGCGTTTGATTCTAGTATTTTTCAGGTTCGGAAAAATATGGAAATTTATAATTGTGTGTATCCAGACTATGGCCATTATTCTGTTTTCTAAAATATAAAACTGAGAATTAAAAAAAAAATGTATCATATATGCAAAATGTGAAAGGATATAAAAAATAATCCTGTGTTTTCAGCGGAACAGAAAGCTATTTATAATCAGGTGTCACCGTTGTCCTGTGCTTGTTAATTAATAATAATAATTCATCATTAGGTACAGTGTGCCTATTGTGTTCATGTTGAATTGCCAAACACTTTTGCTGCTATTGGGCAGTTTTTATTCAGCGCTTTAGCGTTAAGTACAGTTAATAATTATAACCAACAAAATGAAAACACAAGTAAATAAGAGTCATTGTGCAGTGTGGACAAATTTATTGTTTATAACTGGAGTTTTCCCAAGAGTGCGAGATATTTAAATATACAACATATGGGACAAATATATCAAACCTGATCTTTGAATTTAAATGCAGAATAAATATATAATGACTTTCTTTATTCTTCATTTTATTGCTTATAACTTTTCACTTGAGTTTTTTAAAGCAATATTTACTTACTTGGAAAATATTTGAAGGCTACATTTTAAAGTATAATAATTATTAATATTATTAGCATTAATAATAAACTCTTTAGTTGTTGTTGTTTTGAAGTTGTTAAATAGTTCAAATAATTTTGACTATGGTACAGAGAACCATGAAATTTTACTGGTATTTGTAGACTATCTACATATTGGTACTGTGTCAACACTATTTGTAGTATTGTATCAAATGATGAATTCAATATAGTAAATTTGAACAAGTAATTGTTAGCTACACACTAAATAATTTATTTTTTACTGTGATATGTGACCCTGGAGCACAAAACCAGTATTGGTCAGTATTTGTTGGAAATTGAGATGTATACATCATCTGAAAGCTGAATAAATAATCTTCCATTGATGTTTGGTTTGTTAGGATCGGACAATATTTGGCTGAGATGCAACTATTTGAAAAGTTTTAATATATTTACGGTAGGAAATTTACAAAATATCTTCATGGAACATGATCTTAATATCCTAATGATTTTTGGCATAAAAGAAAAATGGATAATTTTGACCCATACAATGTATTTTTGGCTATTGCTACAAATATACCCCAGCGACTTAAGACTGCTTTTGTGCTCCAGGGTCACAAATATAGTCTGAAAAATCCACAGAGAAGTCTGAAAATATGAGTCTGGAAAAGTATGGAGTTTTGAGATGGACATGTGTAGAGCCCTTGATACAGTCATCAGCACAGACCAGCAGATCCAGTTCATTTCTATCAAACCGTTCTTTTTGTTTTTGATTGAAACACCAGTGTCTCGATCACTAGATGATCATGGTGTTACAAAAGACTAGCCTCAAACTACACTAAGGACATTTTTTGTAAATTGTGAAACACTCTCAGATTATATTTGGGAACCCATCAGACGTAAGCGTCCACAGCGTGAGATCCTGCGGGAGGTTTGCTGGACTTCTGGTTTGCTCTGTCAGGGATGGGCGACAGCGGCGGGCTGTATGTCTTCTGGTTTGCTTCAGAGAGATTGGAGGAAGGAGCGTGATAGGACACCTCTTGGGTCTTGGAGCTGAAATCAGAAACATCTAATCATGATTACATTCAGAGTCAAAAATTCTCCAACACAAGGGCCAGCAGAAAGCCAACCATCCCTGTTCCTCAATTCAGTGTGAAATTTGAGCTCAATCTGCCTTTGCACGACACATTAATTATATAACCAGCATTCCCAGTGGAACACAAAATGCCAAGTTTGATCTGATTAAGCACACTTTTTTGATTACAAACCAGTTGGGCGTCCTTCGCATGAATGCAACGCCTCTGTCAACAGAGACATGAAACATGGCTGTAAAATAGTTGGTAACACTCTGTAATAACTGGACGCTATGAATCATTAGTTAAGCATTAGTAAATAGTCAGTTCATCCTTTATAAAGCATTGTTCCTACATTAATAGTCATTATTAAGCAGTTTATAAATACAGATATAAATGTCTTGTTCTTGATTTATAAACATATCTATCTATAATATCTATATCTATTATCACGCATCTACATAATAAGATTCATAAATAGTTTATTAATCATTTACTTACACTTTCTAAATGATCTTATGAACCACTGACAACTCCTAAATAACTGGTTTGTAAATAACGTAATAATTTAGAAATGATAAACTGATCGTTAATAAAGTATGAAAATACAATTATTAAACTTTCACTAAAAACATTGACTTAAAAAAAATTGAGAAGACCCGCTGCCTTAAAATTATTAAATAAATAATAATTTTAAAAAAGAGTTAGGTGAACTTGACTCACTTTTTAACTTAACTTTATTATTATTATTATTATTAATAATTTTAAGGCAACAGGTTTCTTCGATTTTTTTAAGTTGTCAACTTATCACTTTTTACAGGGTTAAAGACATGCTCAAGAACAAAACATTTATAGCACTATTTATAAACTGCTTAATAATGACTATTAATGTAGGAACAATACTTTATAAAGGATGAACTGACTATGTACTAATGCTTACCTAATGATGCATAGCGTGCAGTTATTAGCTGTTAATTGTTATCCTTTAATTCTAAAGATTCTGTGGTTGGATGTGGTTTGTTCCACAGATACCTGGACCGGCAGCCCTCCGTCCCCGCAGTGATGCTGTACAGGAATCCTCCCAGCACGAGGAGAGCCGAGCCGCCCCATCCCACAAACAGAGCCGATCCCAGCTCAAACCTGCTCACAACACACAGCCCACTTCAACCCTCCAGCAGATATATCAAGCACGCATTTCATCTGATTTCACTTCGGTATCGAGATACGCACTTTTTTGCTTTGTAATGTGGATCCATGAACTCAGAAATAACCTTGTGGGCGTACCAGCTGTAAGCAAACATACCGCTGAGGCCTAAAACAGAGACACAAATCAAGCTTACATGCATACAGTATACTGGAACATACCGGACAAGTGCAAGTGTTTACCTGATAAAAGGTAATTCATCCCTGCAGCAAAGGTAACTCTCGCATTCACAATCTCAGACCCGCCGAGTTTTGTGCACTTCATCCCCACCAAAGCCAGAACGGACCCGAAGAATCCCAGAATTATGGAGATGATGACGAGAGATCGGCACAGATGAATGTACACTGGTGAGTGATGGACAGAACAATAGTCACGTTTATTTGTAAAGCGCATTTCACAATATATAATGTTTTCAAAGCAACTTTACATGAAGTCATGCAGTTATCGGTAATACTGCGTAATAATAGTCCATCATTTATAGGCAAGTATGCATGAAGTAATGCAGGACCATTGATTACAGTACTACAGTAACACTTTAGCTACTTAATATACAGTAAGTAATAGCAAATATAGGACTGAGATAGTTCCTCAGTAGCTAATCATTTATTGCTGAATGAGTTTTGTCTCATTAAGAGCTGTTAAATAACTATAGAAACTCTAATGATTTACTAATCACACATAAACGTGTCTGAGACTTGAGCAGGTGTTGGTTTTTCTGTGGACATGATCATAAAATGCGTCACTAATTACTCCAGTGTTTCTCTGCAGGAACGAGGTGTTATTTCTCTCTGAACTGTACTGTATGCCCTCGCCTGAGCAGCTGAACAAACCGAGGAGATTTAAACATTAGTCAGTTTCAAGCCGTTCTCAAGAATTCATGGGTAATAAAGTTGAGTGAATTGATCCTATGAAAAATCTGACGGGATCAAATCTGACATCAAACTCTGTTCCTGGAGCTCTTCAACGCTGCATGTTATGAACGTCTCACACACCCATCTCAGAGTTTTCAATTAGGTCCTGTACTGAGGTACAGTATAGGACTCAGTAGAACTGAAAGTATTAGAGGAAGTGTGGTGTCTTATGCTTCAAGGCTGTAATAATGAGTTGTATGCAGTTTTATGCATGTATTAGATAGATATAGAAGGACCGAAATCGACCTACAAACATGAATCCACTCTGAGACATTATTAACTGGGATGAAGTAATACTCACTCTGTAAAGCCAGCAGGGTGGGGAACTCTTTGCAGTCAGTAACACCAGTGGAGTCAGACAGACAGTCTTTCCAGAGGTTGGAGAAATAGTGAGCAGATGTCAGAACTAAACTGTCCACTTCAGAATAAGTCCAATAATTTATTGGCATCGTTGAACAAACCAAGATCCACCCGCAAACACACGCTACGAAGCACCCTATTTCAGAGTACATCATGACCGTTCTGTAATGCATGCTGGGATGAGCCTGATGCAGTTAAAGCCGAGCTCGGCGAGAGGACAGACGAACCTTCCTCGAGGTGTGCTGGACAGATCTAGTGCTTTCACTGGCTCTCTGAGAGGAGGACGCTGTTTGTGGTGTCATCAGTGACACTCTGACTGTGTTTATTATATACATAAAGCTCAGAACAACCCGTATCACATGGGTTATATTTACAAATGTCACCTCGTACACAAAACTGGTAACAGGAGAAAAATAAAACAAAACTATTTTTTCATGAGCTGAACAAGTAAAGTCGATAACACTTTATTTTAGGGTCTCTTAACTGGTTGTTTATCAGCATGCATATTACTAGAATATTAGGCATTTATTAGTAGTAATTAAACACATATTAATGCCTTATTCTACATGACCTTATTCTACATCCCTGATCCTACCCAACACCTAAACTTAACAACTACCTTACTAACTATTAATAAGCAGCACATTAGGAGTTTATTGAGGGAAAAGTCGTAGTTAACAGTGAATAAGTGTTCCCTATTCTAAAGTGTTACCACAACTTTGATAATAGTAAGATTCAGAATATTAAAATGATTTCTAAAGGATCATGTGATACTGAAAACTGGAGTAATGATGCTGAAAAAAATCAGCTTTACCATCACAAAAATACATTATATTTCAAAAGACACAATCAAATAGAAAACAGTTATTTTTAGTTGAAATAACTTCAAAATTAATGTTTTTACTGAATTTTTTTTACTGAACTTTTAAACAGAATCAAACTTTTGATTCATTCATTCAACGATCTGTCCACTGCAAATTTGACAAATGTTGTGCAAAACCAAAATGACAAAATATAATCTCATGCACAAGACACCTGCAGTCTTAAATTATGAATCATATTGTGCAAGAATCACAAGAGGTTACAAAATAGAGAGCACAAATGAACTGTTTCCTCACATGAATCCAGTAAGAAATGTAACTCAACCCTAAAGCCTGGCACTCAGTTAAACAGTTGAAGCAGAAAAGAGACTGAGAGGCTGGAGGATGAACGTAATTTTCAGCTTTCAACCACGTTCCACAAGGACCAACTCAAGGAGAGCTCCATTGCCTGCCATTTGCATACATTTTCAAATGAACAGAGTTTTGTAAAAAATTTGGCAGAGAGTCAAAGCGATGTACGGGGGTTAGCGAACGCTCGTCTCTGAGAGCTCCCGTTTCACACCGAGCGGTGACAATCTGGGCACGTCTCATCCGTCACTCTCCCGGGTAAGAAACGAACCAGCTTGGGACACTAACAGATTGCTGGAAGCTGTCCAAATTAATTATAAGGCCTCTCAGAATACAGAGAGCTGACTAGTCTGTGTGCATCTCTCCCTGTGGCAATCATGCATTGCATGATTTATAGAAGATAATTTCAGACCTTCCCTGCTGAATTTGTAAACATCATCAGTCAGTCCTTTCCAGGCTAACAAATAGCTGCCATTTAAAAATATGACAGACTATTAGCATAGAGGCATGGGCTAATACTGTGGATCATAGCCTGGAGAGAAGTGAGTGGAATCTGACTGTAATTGATGAAGTGAACTTGTTAAAGCGGTTTAAGTCTGTAACTGACAATGGATCTGCGGTCACAGACCTTAGTCAGGGTAGACAGCATACTCAGTTTGACACAAATGACAACGAGGCCATGAAGGATAGGGGTTAAAATCTGTTCAATGAGCTGGACTGTTGTGTACCTTGGTGTAAGCAACCAAACATACAACAAAATAAATTTCCTGCTGGCAAAACTCTTAACATCAAGTCCTATAGGCAACAAGTTAATTGAAAAGAAACTAATTGTGACCTAGGAGCTTAATATTGCATGTCTGTTACTCAAAGCATCAAACTGAACTTGGCGTCTACCTTGACTAAGGTTTATTCACTATAGAAGATCAGGAACTGATGGGTAAAAACACTGGCAATAGATACACCAATCACATCAAATTCTTTGAATCCCCAATTTTGTGTCTAATTTTGGGTGGGTAAATACCATATTCAAAATGCACACAAAGGTAGCTAGCCACACACTGAATCCAGTACAGACTGAAATAGTCTAGAAAAACATTTTTTATTTTATTTTATAATTTGCACCATGCAGAGTTATGATATTTAAAGGGATAGTTCACCCAAAAATGAAGATCCCGTCATTAATTACTCACCCTAGTGTCGTTCCAAACCCGTAAGACCTTCATTCATCTTCAGAACACAAATCAAGATATTTTTGATTAAATCCAAGAGCTTTCTCTTGACAGCTCTTGAAACATAGTAAGGACATTGTTAAAATAGTCCATGTGACATCAGTGGTTCAACTCAAATTTTCTGAAGCTACGAAAATACTTTTAGTGCGAAAAGAAAACTAAAATAACAACTTTATTCAACTATTCCTTTCCGCATCACCCTCACTGTAAAAAAAATAATAATAAATTTCAAAAAGTTGTTTCAACTTAAAATAATTTGTTACCCCGCTGACTTGAAAATTTTAGTTTAGTCAACATGAAATGTTAAGCTACTCAGTGTTAATTTAAGGGACAACTGGAATATTTTAGTTGACTAAACTAAAAATTTTAAGACAGTGGGGTAACAAATTATTTTAAGCTGAAAGAACTTTTTTTTTTTTTGCTGTATGACCCCCTATGAAGGGTCAGAGAGCTCTCGGATTTCATAAAAAAATCTTAATTTGTGTTCTGAAGATCAACGAAGGTCTTATGGTTTTGGAACAACGTGAGAGTGAGTAATTAATGACAGAATTTTCATTTTTGAGTGAACTATCCCTTTAAGAAAAATTGTAGCACTCCAAAAAGGAACAAAATAAATCCTTTTACTGCAGGTGCGTAGAGCCAAGAGGATACTGGAACGAAGGTAGCTAGCCAAACACTGAATCCAATACAGACTGAAAAAGTCTAGAAAAACACTGTTAAAGTGATTCCATTTCAAATGTTGCTCCATTTTTTGTATGTTAATAAGCCTTATGAAGTTTGTATGTTTCCTGTCTAGCGTTGTGAGTATGAAATAAACAAATACATAAATTCAGATCAGCGCAAGAGGGAAGAAAACTTATCTCGACAGTAAATTAAAGCCTGGACTGATGCATGCCAGTCTGCTCTGAGTGTTGTGTTTCTCTGCAAAGCGACACAAACCCCATGAGCTGCAAGGAACCGCAGCTGAACATTGCTTCAGCAATTCTATGCAGACAAATGAAAAGTAATTGACTCAGGAGCTAGAAATCAGACCCACTGGAGAAGCGGTTATCATTCTGAATACTGATCAGCTTATGTGATTGACATCTAACAACACAGAAAACAAAGCCCAAAGCGCCGAGGGTTTCATCAGCAAGTGTGGAAACATTCAAATTGTTACAGACAGCTAGGTGAAAATGAGTTGGACGTTGTGGTCCTCTCTTGGGATGTAACCCCAAAAAATGATAACTCTAGCTAGAATTCAGAGATAAATTCATGTCTGTGTGCATTCGTTTTCTCTAGAGAACATACAAAATAAAGCACAAAAAGCAAAAACAAACCAAACAAACTAAACAGTGCCTGGTTCTGGAATCAGTTCCAGTTCTGAGACATGAACCAACCAGCAACATTCATTTAAAACTAAAGAGGATAGAAAATCTAGAAAGAGCAAAACTGTGTACTTAACATTTTTATGAATAAATTACAAAGGGTTTGTGTGATGTTATGGAATTTTGGAAGTCATCAATTAATATGGTGAGAAACAAAAAATCTGAAAGCATAAAGAAAACAGTGGAATTTATTCTTGCAAGAAGGTCAGACAGTCATACAGAGCATCTTGTATACTCTAAACTATACCAGGATGCTCTCACATTAACCAATCACAATGCATTAATTAACATGAGCATGCATAAAGACACAGATGAAGCTGCTAGAACAGAATAAACAGGTGATAAAATAATTTTTCATCACAATGACTAGTCATTTCGGTAACACTTTAGTTTAGGGGCAATTCTCGCTATTGTTGCTTATTTGCATGCCTATTACTAGCATACTGGCTGTGTTTATTAGTACTTATAAAGCACATATTATTGGATTATACTGCATGAGCATATTTTTGATATTTTAATCCCATCCCATACCTGGGGTAAACGTACCTATTAAGCGCACCGAAATCTACATTGAGACATTTTTAGTGCACAAGATATGTTTCAGTACAAGAAGTTATGTTAAAATAAAATATTAAACTCTCACACGAAAATATTAAATTTTATTTTAAATGACAAAAGCATTTCAATAAAGATGTACATCATCAAATGCAAAAAGTCTGGCTGTGCTTAATTGGTACATTTTTGTTATGTAGATATGCAGATTAGCATCACGCAAAGGTGGGGTTTGCGTTTGGAGTCATTAAGCAAGTAAGGTAAAAATAAAATGCATATTATAAGA
>JAUZSZ010000104.1:324086-335773 GCA_034780575.1 Labeobarbus marequensis | reverse complement strand
ACACACACACACACATACACACACACACACAAACAAACAAACACACACACAACCACCCACACACACTTTCTCAAACACACTCTCTCACACACACTCACACTCTCTCACACACACACACACACACACACACACACACACACACACACACACACACACACGCACACTCACTCACACACACTCTCTCTCGTCCGTCTGTGTCTGCAGCTCCTGAAGAGCGAGCTACGGCGTCTGGAGCGTAATCAGGAGCGGGAGAAGTCTGTGGCGAGTCTGGAGTATCTGAAGAACGTGCTGCTGCAGTTCATCTTCCTGCGCTCCGGCAGTGAACGACAGGCTCTGCTTCCCGTCATCCACACCCTGCTGCAGCTGAGCCCCGAGGAGAAGAGCAAGCTGGCCGCCATCGCTCAAGGTGCGTCCTCCTTCACTGCCTCGTGAGCACGTTCACCCACGGTCCCAGTGATGAGAAACACTGAAGCCTGAGTAACAGCAGGCGGCATTCACTGACAGCAGCACATGTCTGAATCAGGGCTGAAACCATTAGTCGACATTATTGACAGCGTCGACAGAAAAAAATTGTCGACAAATATTCTTGAGTAGATGCTTCAGAGCAAACGCAGCCGAACCTGAAGCTGCTGAGCGGCGTGTGTGCTTTCCTCTCAATAACAGAATAAACACAGCAGAAACTGAGAGAAAGCAGCAGTTAGGAAAGCATCTGATTCCGGTGATGAGGATGTTTGTTCAGTACTCCAGTAAAGTCCAGTCATGTATTTATACAGTACTTTATGCAATAGTCAGCGTCGCGTTCAGTTAGAATTACAACTTGATTTTCTGTTATAAAGCAGCTCTCAGTCAGTGTTTAGAGCTTCTGTCTGTCTGTGAGCCGTGATGCAGCACTCTGATCTGTGTGTGTGTGTGTGCAGGTGAGGAGGAGTCGGCCGTCTCTCGGGGGTCTGGCTGGACGTCGTATCTGCACAGCTGGTCGGGTATCAGATGAAACACACTGACCTCAGGCCAGCGGCTGTCCGGCAGAGCGTCACACATCACCATATCAGCAGATCAGCTCTATATATGACGCCTTATTTTTCTACTGAGTTACAACCCATCAGTCCGGATGGGAGTTTTTGATTTGGGTTATTGAAGATTATTTTGCACACATGGGAATCATACATGGAATCATACATGGGAACATTATATCCTTATCATTTTTCCACAAATTGTCTTAGGGCTGTGTTAGTCTGTAAATCTCATATCTGTGAGAGACTCGAGGTTCGCTGAATGAAGGAGTGTAAATACTGGACATCAGTCTGTCAGAGAATATTATCTGATTAAACTACTTTGAGAGTTGGTCTGGTTATTCTTTAAAGTTTCTTAGAAACAAAGACTGACCATAGGAAATGAATGGGAAATCAACAAAAACACAAAAATCATCAAATTTTTGTGTTTGCTATCTACAAATCTGCCACAATGCAGGAAAAAGTAAACAGTGCAAAACGGGCACATCCACTCACACACACACAAATATACATATTCAAATTAATTGGTATGGTTATAACCATATAGCCATAACAACTCAGAAAACTAAAATAATAGGTTGAAATCAGAGCAGACCCAGAAGGATTAAGCTCTGATAAAACATTCCTATTCATTTCTGCTACATTTTATAGAATTTTAATATTTTGTGTAACAAAATGCTTTCTCTGTGTTCAGGTTTGACTGTAGTAATAATAATTCAAAAACTGATGCTTTAAATCAACATTTCAAACCAAAGAAAATCAAAACCTTTGCAAACAATTGTCTTTGAAAATGTCTAAATATATATCCAAACCCACAGCTTAATAAAAATAAGTATTTATGTCTAAAAACAATTAGAGAATTTATAGGCCTTTTCTATAGAGCTATGTAGGAAGCTATGGGCTATACCATGGAATTGCAGATGTTTTTCTTATTTTACTCCCACCAGATGGCACTAATCTGGCTTCAAAAATTGGATTTAAAGGCATTGGCTCTATTTTAACATGAAATACTGCCATAACTGAAAAGTAATAAAAAATATTTGAAAAAAAAAATTATTATTTTCAATGGGAAAACATGATCTACAATCCAGTTCCTTGAATGAATGAATGAATGAATGTCGCTTATTCCGTACACTGTAAAAAAAAAAAAACCCTGGTATTACAGCAGTGACTGATTGTGTTTTCAGTGTGCTGCATGCCTGAGATGTCCCGGCTATTCGGCCTTATTTAGGACTGGATTCCCACACACACAGACAGACACACACACGCACGCACACACACTCACACACAGACAGACAGAAAGACACACACACGCACCCTCACACACTCACACAGACAGACAGAAAGACACACACACACACGCACGCACACGCACACAGACAGACAGAAAGACACACACACACACACACACGCACGCACACAGACAGACAGACAGAAAGACACGCACACGCACCCTCACACACTCACACAGACACACACACACACACCCACAGAGAGTAAAGCTCATATCTTTCTCAGTCATGGCTCGTTCTCAGTGTATGTGAAGTGACAGCAGACTCGGCTGTTGAAGTGTGTCCTGTAGAAAGCTTCTGCTTCTGCTGTTGATGGCAGAGAGCTGCAGATATTTATACCGTGACAAAATTAGATGCCTCAGGCCATACATTTTCAGGACAGGACAAGAGCTGTATAAATGTGATTCAAACACAGTCTGCTCTCTACTACAGACATTTACTGAGAGACAGAGTGTTTGCCAACATTAAAGTCATATTACTGTTTCAAATACAAAGTAATAACATTTCTATATACTGTTACAGAACACAAACTTTGCCAAAGAATTGCAAGCATATATATATATATATATATATATATATATATAGTATCTATACGGTTGTATTCTCATTCATTGTTAATGGTGCACACAGAAAAACAGTCTTGAGTGTAACACAAAACTAATAGTCCACCTGTTTTTTCCTGCTTGATCTCATAACATTTATTTATGTCTAAACCAAGCAATTCTGGTGTTGTTAATGATGTAGAGAATTAATTTGAGCAATATCCTACAAGCAATCCCCAAAAAGTTGCTGAACAATCCCCACCATCTGATGCAGCGTTGAGTTCTGTGCATCTGACACGACACGATAAACACATTCTGGAGAATTCTGTGCTTCCAGCTTTGTGCTGCTGGTGTGCGTTTAGTAAAGAAGGATTGACAGTGGGTCAGAAATATTGATAATGAGGTGTTTTTGTTCAGAGTGAGCTCAGAGCTGAGTTCTGCACACTCTCCAATCCTCTCGTTATAACCAACAGTGTCCAGAAAATCACAAAGACTTTGATATCAGGGATGTTTAAAGAAGTGCTGAACTGAAGTGATTATTAAACGAGTGCTCTTTACTCACCGCCTCTATATAATCCATTCTTAATTTGAATAACACTTTTATTTATCATGCTGTTAAGAGAACCAGCAGCCAGTAGATTTTCTCAATATTTAGACTTTTTTGCACCCTCAGATTCCAGATTTTCAAATAGTTGTATCTCAGCCAAATATCATCCTATCCTAACAAACCATACATCAATGGAAAATTCATTTATTCAGCTTATTCAAATCTCAATTTAAAAAAAAAAAATTGACCCTTATGACTGGTTTTGTGGCCCAGGGTCACATATTTTACAGAGGTCAAGAGCTTCCATGCCCCAAATTCCTAACTTAGCTCCATTTGTTTTCTTCCACAGAGGCAGCTGGCAGCTTTGGAGATGTGCTGAACTCTATTTATAGAGACAGAGAGCTGTAGAGCTGTAGAGCAGGAACGCCACTCAACTCTGCTGGTGTTAGGAACCAAGTTTAGTGTCCACTATACGGCAAACTGACAATCAGACCATGGAGTGATCATTAAATACAAGCAAAACTCTCTTTTTCTGACCAAAAAGTGGTGTGATGAACCCAGGAAATTACCAAAGATGTCTAAACACTAGGTTAACATACATTGCTAATTAGTTATTGCTATTCTAGTCATTAATGGTTACTGTGCAGTTATTGTGAAAATCAAGCTGAGATTCTGGGGGAAGAGCAAACACTGTGTTGTGTTAACTGAAGTATTTATTATGAAGTTGTTTTATAGTTGTGTGTGTGAGTGAGCGAGTGAGTGTGGTGTATTGGAGCTGGGCAGGCTGCAGGTCTGACACATGATGACCGGACTCGGTCTATTCTTGACTCTGAGTTGGGTTAGCGTTAGGCATATATTTGAGGCTGACCAGCTCGCTTCTGTGGTCATCATGGAAGAAGACAGCATCAACGGACTCCAGGACGCAGAGATTCCCAAACGCAGCGATGTCAGAGTCTACAAGGAGTTCTGTGATTTCTACGTGCGCTTGTGAGTGTGCGGCTCTAACATCACAAACCTATCCTCTTGGGTTCATATGAGTATTCAATACACTATTTATTATGCTACTAAATGTTTCAAGTTACAGAAATCATTCAGAAATTCAAGAAAAGTGTAGCGTAGTTATATTTTACTGCATGATTGTGGTGTGATAAATAGCGTCTGCTAAATGTGTCAAAAGCTGTCTTGAATGTTTGTGGCAGCAGTAAAGAACAGTAAATATCTCATGACAAGGACCAGCTCTGTAAATAATGTGATCTGGTGAAACTTCTGTGTGATTTAGAGAAGCTGATGATGATATGCATCATGTTCCTGTGCTAATTTAGAGCTTCTCGTTCTGTAAGAGCCGTGAACGATGGAAACTAGTGAAGCCTGATGGTCAAAGCAATACGTGTCTATTGACATGTCTCTGTTATGTACAATGCTTTAATTGTTTTACTATTTAACATTTGCTGAATGCTTCATAGGCTTGCTCATAGTTTGCTAAAAAGGTTCAAAGCTAGTTAGTTAAAAGCTCATAGTTTGCTCAATAGCTCAAAGCTCATATGTGGTGACCGTATGTGACCTGCCTTTCTTCCCAGGCAATAACTGTGGAAATGGAAGATAGTTATGAATCAGATGAGCTTTTTAACCTTATTTTTAAGGTACTGTAAGAAAGACACATTTGTAAGTTGAATGTGCCAGGTGCTGCAAACAGGTATTTGTTATTGCATTAAATTAACTTGTTATTGTTATCATAAAAACACTGGTTTGTTGCACAAATAGCCATTCTTCTGGTTATTTACTATAGCAGCTAAACAATCTGAGGTCTCACACACTTCTGCTTTGAAAATCATGTATGAGGTATGGTTTCACACACTCGTGTTCTCAAAGCAGCAGTCCAAAACTGTGAATCTAAACAAGACAAAATTATTATTGATAAATGCAGTCTTCCAGCCTAGAGTGATCTTGTGTGTTGTGTATCACGCAGGTGACGTCTGACACTAGTTAACACTGACAGCTGCGTCTGACAGATGAACACAGATACACATGATTCTCCAGAGAACAGATCACGCATTCCTTGTCTCATTCCACGCCTGAGCTTTACAGAGAGCAGCCCACACACACACACACACACACACATATATCTATATATCTAAATAAAAATAGAGTATAGATATACAGTATATGATCCAAAGTAACTAACTAACTACTTGAGTAGTTTTTTTATCCGATACTTTTTTACTCTTACTCAAGTAACTATTCAGGCTATTATTTTTATTTTTTTATTATTATTTTTCTGTAAGTACTTTTACTTTTACTTGAGTACAGGTTTTGGGTACTCTACCCACCTCTGCTTATGTGCACCCCTGATTATTATGTACAATGATAAAATGATATTGGAATAATCAACGGAATAATCAGTAATGCCAAAAGTCTTTTTTTATATGTTTGTACCGTTATTTAGGTTGTTTTAAAAATGTAAAGCATTTTGAAAAGCTTATTTCTTTAAAGATGCTATAAAGTTTGTTTATAAATAAAAAGTCAGAATTCCAAAATGTTAACTCACAATTCTAAGAAAAAAAGGAAAAAATTCTAAAATAAATAATTGCATGATGTAAACTCAAAATTCTGATAAAAAAAAGATATAAACTCAAACACAATTCTTTTTTTTCCTCAGAATTTGTGAGTTTATCTCTCATTTATTTGTCAGAATTGTGAGAAAAAAAGTCACCTATTTTTATTTTTAAAGTGTCTACATGTTTTTTTTTTTGTGGCCACTTTATGGTTAAGCTGGCAACACATTCGCAAACAAAACACAACCATCTCTTTAATAAATGTTGCTTAACACCAATTGTGTGAACAGGGCATTTTGAATTAATTTGTCTTTTAAAACATCTCGCTTTCAAATAAGCAGGACAGAGTGACCTTTTCAGTGAATAATAATTAAATTGTACGGCTCTAAATGCCTATAATCCGTGGCAGGCCAAGAACAGGCCCTGCATTCGCGCTCTAATTGGCAACATAAATAATAGTACATTGAGCGTCTGCGCGAAGCTCTCCATCACAATGACCCGCTGACATTGCAGAGACAGGGTGTCTGAATTATCTAGGGGTGACGGATGTCTGACAGGTGGTAAAAGGGCCTGCAATTTGACTGTAAATCACAAAAAGGCCTTGCTGACACAATGAAGGGGGAGGAGAGCAAGCGAGAATGATGAGATAGGGGCAGCCAGAAGGCTGTTCTCCACTACACACTGTAAATGAACCAGACTCATCTACAGGCTCAGAGCAAAGCTTTTAATTGCTTCTACTGGATGCACATTTGCGAGGGATGCTGGAGACCTCACCTGGTGGACAGTAAATTGGGATTGAGCCTCATAACCTACAATTCAATCCGGAGGGATAAATGGGCTCAGTTTCCAATCCAATCAATTTGCTTAACTGCTTGTAATCCAATCAAGCACCCTGTCACACCAACAATATGCACACGGCTTCCTTCTCCACAGTGCATTAAACCTCCTGAGGCTTGAGCAAAACATTGGCAGAAATCCTGAAGAAAGTACCTGGCCCCCTGCTGCACCTATTATTGTCTAATTCACACCTTAGTGCAGGGCAAGCCAAGGTGTGACGGGATTTGAACACTGAAACCCGTCAAGCAATTATGGCGGCAGAAAACACTGTCACAGGCTTTTAACCCCATGAAACACCGAAAGGGTCAAAAAGGACACACGGCAGGATGCAAAGAGATTAATACATACTTTATTACATACCACAAATTTATGATGAAAAAGCAATGATTATGCACTGACGCAGGTTTAGGCAAAATCCAGACCTGAAGAACTGGCTCCCATTTCAACTCATGAGCTAGAATTTGTGCTTAATTGAATTTGAGTTTGTGTTCATTTTGTCAGCCATTTTTAATTTAGTCTTAGTCCTGTGTCAAATATATTTTTTAGTTATAATTATATTTAGACAACCTTGTCCTGTTTTTGTATAGTCAAGTTTTAGTCGACTAAATGACTGCATTTTAGTGCAGTTTTAGTCAATGAAAACTTGGTCACATTTCTGTCATGCTGTTTATTTTACCTTATCTAGTGTACTGGTTTATTATTGCAGGCTATTTAATATGTAAATTTATATCAAAGACTTAGATATGCACTCACTCTGTCTACGTTATGAAAAATCCTAATAGTAATTCCAATAATTCCAAATTGCAATAATCTTTCTCTATTAAAACAACAGATGTTAAGTAAGAACATTTATTCAGCAACCACAATCGCAAACAATATAGTCGAGATCTCATGACCAAACACAGACTGGCTGAACGACACTTTCATTTAGGCTAAACAGCTCACTTTGACGGTGTTTTCAGATCATTGTCAGTGCTTCGTAAAGAAAAGTGAGTGCATGCACATGGTTGCCAGATTGCAAAAAATTAAGAAAAACATCAGGCAGAAAATTTATACTTTTAACAGAGAAGCTCTAATTTGGGGATTTGAAATCTTGATATCTGGCAACCACACACATGAAACCTGGCAAAGTAAAGGCTTGTAAAGCAGTCCGCAATACTATTTTGTCTCCTTTGTTTGATGAAAATAAAATTAGATTTTTGTATAGTTTTTTCATTATCGTTTATTGTTATCATTTATTGACGTTATTGTCTCCTTGTCATGGGGCAGTCGTGGCCTAATGGATAGAGAGTCGGACTTGTCGAGTCTCAGGTCTGGCAGGAACCTGAGTGAATGTCCAGCGCTCTCTCCACCCTCAATACCACAACTGAGGTGAGACCCTTGAGCAAGGCACCCCAACTGCTCCCCGCTGCCTCATTGGCTGCCCACTACTCCGGGTGTGTGTTCACTTCTCACTGCTGTGTGTGTGCACACACTGCTTGGATGGGTTAAATGCAGAGCACAAATTCCAAGTATGGGTCGCCATACTTGTTCTGTCCTGTCCTGTCCTGCCCTGCCCTGCCCTGCCCTGCCCTGCCCTGCCCTGCCCTGCCTTGCCTGCCAAGCCTTGTCCAGCCTTAGTCTGCTTTCCCCTACGGGGTAGTTTTTCTTGTTGATTTTATTTTATGATTAATAAAGCCCTATTTTCCTTCTGCAAGTGAGTCCTCACCTCATCCCTTCACCCATCCTTGACAATAGGTAACTGTGTATTAAAGGTATTTTACTTTGTACTTAAGATTCTTTATTCTTGCTTATTTTAAATAAAAAAAATAAATAAATAACACTCACTACAATTGCACAGATTAATTTCCAGTTGTCCTTTGGTCCCACTTTATATTAAGTGGCCTTAACTACTATGTAATTGCATTTCAATCAATCATTTAGTACAATGCATTTGTGTACATACATGAATTTACATTGTACTTTTATATAAAAAAATAAAATAAAAATAACCCGTATCCCACCTCAGTAGCAGCAGAAGTGTTTTGCAAAACAATAAGTACATTGTACTTGTTTTTTGATGTAAGTACATAGTAGTTAAGGCCACTTAATATAAAGTAGACCGTCTTTTTATTAATTTCTTGTACACATGAATTATGCACACCTGAGGTGGTGATGCGGCCATAATGCATAACCACTTTGTTGGTGGTAAGTCATGTTAATAAACAATATCAAATGATATGTTATTTATGTTTGTAGACTCAGATGGTTTCCACTGTAGTATTAAGTTTACCAATAGCATTAGCTAATGCATTAATACAAGTTAACATTAATAAAGATTACGTAATGGTGAACAGATGTGTTGTTCAATGTTAGTTCATGTTAACTAATGCATTAACTAATATTATCTAATACAACCTTATTGTAAAGCATTATCGAAAAAGGTAATGATATGATGAAAATAAATGATAAATAGGCACCATACACTATAAAAAAAACTGAAGCATTGTAGCTGATAATAGCAGATATGATTTTTTTTTATTCAAAACCGACAGCATTGTGGGAGTCAATAAACAAAAGCATATACGAAATGCAAATCACTGTGTAAGAGCAACTCTCCATGAAACTTACATAAACAGTTGAAAGGCCTGCCACAATCACAAGTGCAATTTGTTTCCATCACAGTCGTCTGTATTGACAGTGTTCATCTGTATAGTGTTTGGCTATGATTAACTCTTCACCCATGCCAGCAAGCACCTGCCAGTGTTTATTGAGCCCTGCGCTGCAAAAATGACAATGTTCTCGCCTGAAATGGCTTTTGAAAGCTTGTTTGATAGAGCCAAGATTTCCATTTTCTTGTTTCTGTCTCACTCGCGCTCTTTCTCTTTCTTTGAAAACAAGAGCATCAAGATGTCGTCTGTTCTGGCAGCCTGAGAGAGGACTAGCACTCTGCCCTGACCCTGAGAACAGTAGATACAGACCCACTGCCATGCCAGCTCCCTAAGATCAACGGGGAACCAAAGTTAAAACAAGGGCTGAGGATTTTTTTCCTTTATACCCATGGTGAAAGACTACTGTCTGAAGTATCAAGCAGATTTGACTGAACTGATTTCAACCTTACACTTACAAAAAGTAAGTGAATTAACCTCAGTCACAGCACAGTTACTCTTTTTAGCATGTCCTCTGGCTTCAACTCAGAAGAGTACTTCAGTCAGGTCCACTTAGATGCATTTTCAGGAACTGTCTCTGAAATTACCACCTAATTTATCTTTGCAGATCTGGTATTTTTGGTAACCAAATCACCTTGACACATTTATGTTCCATAAAACAAAGTGATTTAGGTTTAAGGCTGAGACAAAATTTATATTTTGGGGTGAACTGTCACTTCATTATTTTTTATTGTTTTATTTATGTATTTTTTATGAAATGATACTCTAAATAAGAAACTAAAACTGCCAGTAGGTGGTGGTAAATGTATTTATGAGTAAGTCATTGAGTCATTCATTCATTCAATTCGTTCAAACTGCTGATTTATTTGGGAATTAAGTAAATGTGTTTTTTTTTAATGTATGGGCTATTGAATCATTGGTTCAGACCATTCGCTCGAAAAAAAAAAAAAAGATTCATTTAGAAACGAAACAGCACTGTGTTGCTTGGAGATCCAATACAGTGCTTTAAAGGTAATATTTTTGTTGATAAAATTGAGCAGGAACAGACAATATTGTAGCTTGTCTAAAATATAATACAATTAGCTTCCTATTTACTGAACTGTTGTATAAAATCCCATTTTCACTCGTGCTGTTCGGTACAAAAACAGCACTCCTGTGATATTGTTCCCGCTGCTCGTGTGATATCGCTTATCATAAGATATAAATATGAGACAAAAAGCCGTCATTGACCATTTAAAACTTCACTTCACAGAAACTGCAAGACTTTCTCTCAACTACAGCATCAGTGTAAACGTATAATTAATATTGTGAGAATCTTTTCTGCACTTGTTTTAGGGATGCATGTAGGGATACAATTTCTTGTTGGCAGTTAAATAAAGAAAAAACATTTGTTAATGCATTATTTAAAAAAAAATAATAATAATAAAATAAAACAAAACATAGAATCCAAATACACATTCAGTGTATGGCATATTCGTTCAGTAGGTTCACTTTAGTGTCAATACAGGCAAGTAAATAAGAATGAACTGTGATTTGTTCATGACCAAAACACCATGACTTTGCATCCGAACATCAAGGTTTATGTTATGATGGTTCAATTCACTTCATCTTGGGAAGGAGGAAAAATACATGAACATGCCAGCCAATATCTTGGAATTTCTTCATCTGTAGTGGTTAAATCAGCAGATTCAGAGCACTGAGGAAAGGCAGACCTTAATCAATGTCATGCAATAGCTGCCTTATCTGCAAAAGCAGATGCCTCTCCTGTTATTTATAGATTTGCTTCCTTCTTTGCTTGTTACATTAGCGTTCAAATACAACTGTTGTGGGCCAGAAGGAAATATCTTATTCCTTAATAACAACACGAGGCAGGTTTTAAAGCTGGGGTCGAGAACTGATAACCTCCCACCATGTCTAGAAGCCATTGTTCAAAGTCACAGCGAGTGGCATGGCTACTCAAACACCAGAAAACATTAAGAAACTTACTTACTCTGCACGGAGGAGGATGGTGATCTACACAATCAGGGGAATTGTTGACTAGGATTTTCACAACAAGTGTCATAGTTCATCTTCTCAAGTAATCTGATGTCTGCATTGCTGTTATCAATGGAAACAGCTGTTGTTGGGGAAATCTAGAATGCTGAAGTGGACAGAATGCTTATTAATATGGAGTAAAGTCTAGCACATTTGTGTCATTAGATCACAGTGACACTGCTGCTCTGAGACAGACCCCTGCTGTAAGATATGTTGAAGAGTTCA
>JAUZSZ010000104.1:313435-323986 GCA_034780575.1 Labeobarbus marequensis | reverse complement strand
CTTGGTAAACGTTTTATTGCCAGTATAAAGGCTGATAATGGCTGAATAAAAACAGAAGAATAATGATAAAAGAATAAGGATTATGTCTCATACCTGGTGGAGGTGTTCCTTAAACTAGTTTGTCATGCGTTTCATTATTTCAACACATTTACACGTAAATCCTAGTATTTTAAATTTGTGATTAATCGTGATTAATCACAGTCCTTGACTGTGATTAACGCGATTAAATTTTTTAATCGATTGACAGCACTCTTATATAATATATGTATAATATTTGAAATGTGGCATTGTGAGTGAACGTTTTGTTTAAAACCTCTGTAATGCTGCTGAAGCACTGAAATGTGCGATCAAAAACAAGAGCCTGTTGTTTGGCACACTGAGAGTTTACTGCTCAACACTCTTGGCTGCAGTGTGGAAATCACAATGTCCACTGCGCTTTACGCTGCCTGTGAGACAGTTTGACTTGAGCCTTGAGTTTCCTGTGTCTGTTGATGTTATTGATTTTCTGCATTCATCTCTCGGTCACAGTTTCAGTAGAAGTAGTGGGATGGCTTATCCTGGATGGATGACCAGTGTTGTCATTGTTTTTGCTGTGGCGGCTCGGTGACACACGACAGATGAATGCTGTCAAAGCGCACGCGTCCCACCCGCTGCATGACACTCCAGATGATTGCTGTCTGACAGACACATGCACACAGTGCTGCT
This sequence comes from Labeobarbus marequensis, assembly GCA_034780575.1. NCBI lineage: Eukaryota > Metazoa > Chordata > Actinopteri > Cypriniformes > Cyprinidae > Labeobarbus > Labeobarbus marequensis. The sequence goes on along the minus strand of JAUZSZ010000104.1, from coordinate 323,281 downwards.
TTTGTTTTACAGAGCCTCTTTCAGCCAGCCAGACAGAGACAGTGTCTGTTTGTACAAGTCATGTGAGAGTCCATATTGCTCAGACAAAGTGCTTTCTGTATTTTGCAAAACCTGTGAATGCATAAAAAAGCCTCTTCATGAGCACAACACAGAATGAAATGCATCTTTCAAGCATCCATTATTGACAGTTATATAATGAATATATAATGAATGCAGGTTTAGCCCCATTAACAGCTTTCTGTAGTCATCTGAATTTCAGTGCAGCTCCTCACCTTCCATAATCACTTCAGCTCAGAGCATGAACTACAGGCCGTTCTCTTGTATGTTTGGGATCAGGGTCTCAATGCATGATGCTGCGCTTCAGCTTTAGTTCACAGACGTATGGCTTGATATTCTCATACAGAGTAAATTGAGGCATGAATGCTTTTGTGTTGCTCTGTATTACAGTCTTTCATACTATGGTCATTTTTAAGTCAATATAAGCATTTAATATTTAAACTATTCATAAGTTCAAATTCATTGTGTTGATCACATCTGTTGCCCTATTGAGAAACTGCACCCTACATTCCCTATCCATTGATGCAAAGCTCTAACAATCTAATGACAAACTGAAACTAATGGTTTTATATGATCAATTTCAGATTCACCATTCAAGACAATTTGCCTTTATAATCTATAGCAACATGGCACTTATTTACATTTCATCTTTCCTCTATTTATTTTCACTATTACAAGTTTAATTTAAGCATGAATAAGTGCTTTGAAAATACTCAGTAGAAGAAAATACTTCTGAAATTACTTTGAAATTCTGAACAGTTTGAAAGTCAGGGATTTTTCTCTTCACTTTTCTCCATAATAAACGGATGACTTTGGAACAGACAAGCGTGCTTTACACATACTGCATTTGTGGACTGTAATGGCAATTGTGGTAAAAAGTTGGTCCAAAATGTAAAAATAAATCTATAAATGTTTCTTTGGAACATTAAAGATGGTGCTGTATGTGGGACTCCTGATGTGAGTACTCACTCTCAGTGTAGTGAGACGTCGTCTCTCCTCTGTGTGTTTTTGTGTCCGTGACAGGCTGCTGTTGCTGCAGTCTGAGAATGTGGCTCTGAAGTCTGAACACAGCCAGTGCGCGGCTCATCTGAGCGCCCAGACCGAGGCGCTGCGCAGCAGCTTCCGCGAGCAGACGCGCCACTTTCAGGACGAGCACTGCGGCACAGTGGAGATGCTGCAGCAGCAGATCAGCAGACTGGAGGCCCAGCTCTTCCAGCTGCAGAGGGAGCCTGTCAGCAGCGGTGAGAGGAGACGCTGATCCTCCTGCAGACTGTGGGCGGTGCAGCGTGTTTTGACCCGAGCGTGTTTCTGTCCGCTGTAGGTGCAACGCTGGTGCAGCAGAGCAGGAAGAGTCATCTGGACAGGAAGCCTGCTGACGTCCCTCAGCTGGAGCTGCAGGGCATGGCCAGAGAGGAGGGCGAGGGGATGGAGACCACCGAGACAGAGTCGCTGTCCACCCGCGGGACTGCACAGCCCTCTCGGGCGCCGCTGCTCACCACCGCAGACCTCAAACACGGTACAGCAGCCTTTACACAACATGTGATTGGGTGCAAAGCAGAGTGACTGAAACCACTGTAAGTGTGGTGAATAACCCTGTGAAGGCTGACAGTAAATAATAGTCTGAAAAAATATTTATGTAAAAATGTGTAACCTTTAGACAGTATATAAAAGAAAATCTTAAATGTTTTATGTTTTGTATCACATTTGAGCCATCATGCTTTTATGGCTCATATAGTCTGATACAGTGAGAATATGGAGGAAAAATGTTCAGTTTTATTCACAGACTCAAAAATATGAATTTGCTGCAGAAGCTGATACTTATGATGAAAATCTGATGCAATTCTGCTGCTTCTAATGTAAATCAGTGAGATCTTTATAACAGTACAACTAGGGTTGGGTGATATGGCAAAAAAATAAAATCTCAATTTTTTTCAGAATGTTTGACCGATTCTCGATTTTTAACGAGTCAACTTGAAAATGTAATTTCAACATGATTCAAGTAACTTTTTCTTTATCAAGCCTCTAGTTAAAGAGAATATTATTCCAAGTGCAGCACACATGAAGTTGTCAAAATGATGCAAATGTTACAAATCACTTGTTAAATATCTTTGAAGATGCATGAGCATCTTGTACAAACTTGTCTTATACATATATGTTCAGAAACAATACAAGGGCAATGCTTTTAAAAAATTCTCAAAAGTCAAGGTAATTCAAATTCAAAATGACTGAAGGTATAACACCAGTAGACCATTGTTAACTATAAATGTTGTATAAAAACAATGAACAGCAGCTTTCAGCCTGTCACCATGATGCAAACATCAAATATCAGACATACAGTAGTAGTACTTTACAAGTTTTTATTCCATTGCGCTGCTTTTCCATTGTTTTTTCTATATAAACATGGACGCGTTTGACTGCTGCGCACGCGTCTCTGGCAGCATCTCATGCATGAAAAACACAGCGCTCAAGTTAAAAGAAGTTCAACTCCCATCTTCTTGCATTTTTTTTATTCTACTGCCCACGTTGCATCTTTGTCAATGCAAAAGTGCATAAAATTGCACCTAACGATATATTCTACTCACGGTCCTTCACAGAGCACGTCACGTGAGCGGTTAATCACGTGCGCCGACATGCGGTTGGATCATTCTTTTCTCTTTACTGTTATCACCGGCATATCGTCAAAGTGGCTATTTCTGACGTTTGATAATATTTCTATTCAAAATCGTGATTCCTCGATTTATAAAAAATAAAATCTTGGCAAAACATTAAATTCGAACTAATTGATAAAATCAGAAAAATCGCCCAGCCCTAAGTACAACAGATACTGACATAAAATGATATAAATATCAGGGGTCACTCTATATCTCCAATAATATGTCTTAGTAAGATGAGATTGAAATGATCCAAACATATAATGCAATTCAATCCACTGATGAATGAGAGATGAAGAACTAAACTTCAAAAGCCATCATCATACTTCATCATATATTTGACTTACATTTGAACATGATTTTTCTAAAAAATAAAAATAAAATAGTGTAAGGCATAAAGGCATGTATTAGATTGTGCACAAAGTTTTGATTGTTAATCAAAATTCCTCTGACAGCTAATATATAACATGAACAGACAAGCATTTCAAGTCTCCACTCAGCTGACTTCAACTAATGTGTTATTGACTAGTCAGAGTCAAGCTGAAATAGATTGATTATAACAGAAGTACTACTTGATGAGAAAAGTACATCAGCATTTGCACGAGTCTTGTCTTTGTGTGTGTGTCTGTAGAGCCTGCTGTCTGGCACATGGAGCCCAGTAAAGAGGAGCTGACTCAGAAGCTCAGCACTGCTGCCCGCAGCGTGGAGCACCTGAACAGTCTGCTGCACGAGACCGAGGCCACCAACGCTGTCCTGATGGAGCAGATCACTGTGAGACACACACACAAACACACACTCACGCTGTGGTTCAGATCTCTCTCTCATCTGTCTGAACACTGGCATTGGTCACTGTCTCTGCAGCTGCTGAAGAGCGAGGTACGTCGACTCGAGCGCAATCATGAGCGTGAGAAATCCGTGGCCAACCTGGAGTACCTGAAGAACGTGCTGCTGCAGTTCATCTTCCTGCGCTCCGGCAGCGAGCGGCAGGCTCTGCTTCCTGTCATTCACACCATGCTGCAGCTCAGCCCGGAGGAGAAGAGCAAGCTGGCTGCCATCGCTCAAGGTGCGTCCACATGCCAGTCTGTGTTTTTGAGACGAAATCTTTGATGAATTGACAAACATTAAACCTGAATAACAGCAGGTCAGATTTCACAGAGGAGGCAGCGTTCAGCGACATCAGTACATGTCTGAATTAGGGCTGAAATTATTAGCTGACAATATTGTCGACAAATATTTTTGTGGAGTAGTTGTTTAATGTCATATGACCTAATGTAAGAGCCTGCAATAATGCGGTTCGACCAGTGTGGGGCTGTAGCGCAAAGACCGTAATTCGGCTCTCCTGGAGACAATTCAAGAGAAGAAGAGACAGAGCAAACGCAGCCGAATCTGCTGAGCAGAGTTTGGATGAATATGTAAATATATGCTGCGCACTTTCGTCTCAATAACGAAATAAACACAACACAAACTGACAGCGGTGAGAAAGCAGCAGTTAAGAACGCATCTCAACCAATCAGAATCAAGGACCGGAACTATCCGTTTTCTAAGAATCATTAGATGAATCGATTATCAAAGTAATCGTTTGTTGCAGGCCTAGTCTGAATGAAGTCTGGGTTTGTCCGTCTCTATAGTAGAGGCGAGGTGTAATCGTGTGAGCCGTAATGCCAGCGCTGTGCTGTCTGTGCAGGTGAGGAGGAGTCTGCGGTCTCTCGAGGATCAGGCTGGACGTCGTATCTGCACAGCTGGTCAGGCATCAGATGAAACGCCTCAGTCACACACTGACCTCCGTCCAGCGGCAGGACTCCTCCGGTCAGAGTATCACAGATAACCGTATCAGCAGATCAGCTCTGGATTTATGCCTTCTTCTGTTTCTACTGAGTTATAACCTGTCAGTCCTGATGTGATTTTTTTTTATTTGGGTTATTGGAGATCATTTTGTGCTGTAAATCATACATGGGAACTGTTGATCATATTTATCATATTTTAAATATAAATTATATCATGATCATTTTTCCACAAATTGTCTTTCCATTGTGTTAGTCTTTGTAAATCTCATATCCATGAGAGATTGAATGAACATTCAGATGGAGTGTAAATACAGTATATCAGCCTGTCAGAGAATATCATCTAATTAAACTAAAGAATAAACGGAACAACTCTCAAAGTAAAGTTTCTTGGAAAAGAAGACTTGATTTAAGCTGATCTTAGTCCTTGTTCTTTTATTATCTTTTGTATGTTTATGTGTGCCATAAGTTAATTTACACGCAAACGCACAACAAGTGTTGTCTGCCTGGAATCCAGTCTTCAGCCTAACAAGTCAGAGTAATGTGGATCTTTTCAGATCAGGGAAAGGGTTGCGCGTTTAAGTTTCACAACGGTGTGACTTGAAATGAATCCCTCACGAGGTGGACTGATGAGAACTGACTGGGCCAAATCACATCTGTTCATGAACACGTTTATTAACCAGTGCTCATCTCCATCCCAGTCCGGCTCCATAGCAAAAGTGTGTTTGACTTTGACACATTAAACTCTTCAAATTACTGTCAAATTGCTGGATTGACTATTCTAGCAAGTATACAACATCTGCATCCACCTTCACATACTGTCCGAAATAGGTACTACATTTGGTGAAGAACTTACTTCAGCACAATTGTGAAGTATGTTCTATATAGTGAGTATTATAAAAGATAGAGACTGATTCCTGACACAGCGCATGTATAAATATAATGCAACCTAACTTTACTTGATTTGTTAATCACATATATATATATATATATATATATATATCTCCAAGAGAATTAAAAAAAAAATCTAAACCCTGAGATGGAGGGTTGGATGTGTTCCACTGCGCTGTTTTTAATAGTTTTTTCAGCGTCTTGTGCATGAGTGTTTTTAATAACACTTCTTGAGACCCTGTTTTCTCTGGCATTCATCAGCACTGCGCTTCTTTGCTTGGATACTATTGTGCCGGTGTCTGGCGGGACAGTCGATGTCGCAGTTTTTAATCTATATTTGGGTCCTGATGAGCAAATGGTAAGAAGATGGAAAGTCAGAGCTGTTGTGAACAGCAGCTGTGCTCTGCTCTGCTTGGTTTTCCTGAAACAGTGCATGAGAAATACCTGAACAGTTTACTACTTCTGCTGAGATTTTTGAATGCTTCTGATGGACACTTTTCTATCCCATAAGTCCACAGGAGAGGACCAACAGGGAAGTGATTCAACTGATGCCATTGGTCAAAAGATAATAGCAACATGCCAGACATTCAGATTGCATTCATACTACACTCATACTGTACAGAACAGGGATCTCCAGCCCTGCTCCTGCAGACCTGGTTTGACTGGGGATGGAGCTGAACTCTGCAGGATGGTAGCTCTGCAGGAGCAGGTTGGAGACCACTTCTTTAACCACAATGCTCTCTGATTTGAGTGTACATCAGATGTACACAGAGAATTCGGGGAATCTCAGTTTATATTTTTTCATTATAAATGACATGTTCTTTTTTACCTCCAGAAACTGTACATTTAACAGTACTTTACTGTAATATTACATGCAATGTCCTGTTAAACCTATTACAGTTTTTCACTGTATACATATAATAAGGGAGCGGCGTATTAGCCAAACTAACAGCTTTTTACTGTAGTGTTTTTACAGGTAAAATTTCAATCATTTTTTTAGATAACACTTGAAATTTCTTGTTTTTTTTAAATCTCAAAATAAAAGTAAAAGGAAATTAAATGAATTAGTAAAATGCACAAGTCAAGCTATCTAATTAGTTTTCCTCGCATTGCAGTGACTGTGTTTGTGTGTTTTCAGTGTGCTGCATGCCTGAGACGTCCCGTCTCCTCGGCCATATTTAGGACTGGATTCCCACCACACACACACACACGCACACAGACAGACAGACAGTAAAGCTCATATCTGCCACTCAAAAACCTTTCTCAAATCATGGATCTTTCTCAGTGTTTCTGAAATGACTCAACAGACTCAGCTGCTCATGACTATTGAATTTTGTCCTTTAGAAAGATTCTGCTTCTGCTGTTGTGATGGCAGAGAGCTCAGATATTTTTACCATGACAAAATTAGTTGTCCCAAGCCATAAATTTTAAGGACAGGACAAGAGCTGTATAAATTTGATTCAAACACAATCTGCTGTACTGCAGACATATACTGAGAGACAGAGTGCTTTTCAACATTGAAGTAATATTAATGTTTCAGATTTAAATATAAAATACAATTCTTCACTAAAGATTTTCTGATAAACATTTTTGGTTTTCTGTTTGATCATTACTCCACACATCTCATTCCTCCAGTAACAAACAGCCTCCCCATTTCTAAAAACACTCTTCATTTTTCTTTATTAATTTATTCTTTGTGTTGACTTCCTCATTCCCTAGACCTTAATAGTAACAACAGCAACAGCCAAGTAGGAAATTGTAACAATAGTTTAGACAGCATTGCCGGTTACCTTGTCTGTTTTTGCTCTGGCAGTGAAAACACAGCCAAAGAAAGACAGCAGAATTACAGGTGGTGTTTCATTCCTGAATCAAACAGTGCTTTTGAGTGAAAGAAAATGTTTAAACAACTCACTCATAAAGACTCACTCAAACATTTTTTGTGAAACAGTTGCAGAAGATAAAATGGAGAGAAAAGCAAGGAAGCTCAGCATAATGCTTAATTATTGAGAATCACAACAACCAGCTAAGGTGAGAATGCAAAAGTAACAATGCATTACTTTACATAAATAATTAGTTAATTACTTAGTTACTTACTAGTTAATGGAATACTGTAAGGCATTACTTTTAAAAGTAATGTGTCTGATGTCATTAACAGGACAGCTCCCTACAGAAGGTCTTGTAGTGTTATGTTCTGTTTCATTAGTTTGTATCCCCTTGTTTTCCCATTCGTCATTACAGTTACTAATTTTTTACGTTCACCTTTAATTTTCTGAAATCCATTTTGTTTGGATAATTACCTTTTTTTTTTTTAATAAGACATCAAGAGAATGGCAGAGTTTCTGGAGAGAATGAGCAGGTTTAATGGCGCGCACAACAACTAGAGAGCAGAAGTACGTATTTCACAGAGGTCAAGAGCTTCATGCCCCAAATTCCCAACTTAGCTCAGTTTGTTTTCATCCCACAGAGGCAGCTGCCAGCTTTGGAGATGTGCTGAACTTTATTTATAGAGAGAGAGCTGTAGGGCAGGAATGCCACTGAACCGAGTTTAGTGTCCACTGTATGATACACTGGGAATCAGAGCATAGAACCATCATTAAACACATGTAAATCTCTCTTTTTCTGACCAAGAAGTGGTGTGATGATGAACCCAGGAAATTGGAAAAGGATGTCTAAACACTAGGTTAACACAGGTTATTGTGCAGTTATTGTGAAAATCAAGCTGAGAGCCTGGGGGAAGAGCAAACACTGGGTTCTGTTAACCGAAATATTTATTTTGAAGACTGTTAAGATTTATAGTGGTTTGTTTGCGTTAGTAAAAAGAAGAAAAATGCAAAGCATTTCTAGTGAGTGAGTGAAGTGTGGTGTATTGGCTGGAGTTGGACAGGCTGCTGGTCTGACACATGATGATCAGAGGAGCGGGCGAGACAGTCTATTCTTGACTCACTCCGAGTTTGTCACAGCCACGGCTCTCACACACTGTAGAGACGGCGGTCATCATGGAAGTGGAAAGTCCAGCGAGGAACATCAACGGACTCCAGGATGCAGAGATCTGTGCGGAGCCTGAGATTCCCAAACGCAGTGACGTCAGAGTCTACAAGGAGTTCTGCGATTTCTACGTGCGCTTGTGAGTGTGTGGCTTAAACGTCGCAAACATCTCCTCCTGGGCTCCTATGCATATTCAATTACAATATTTATGATGTTGATCAATGTTTCAAGTTAAATTTTCAATGTCCATTTTAAATGAAAGCCTGTGGCTGGGTTTTACATGGATCCTCAGCAGTAAAGAACAGTAAATATGTCATGACAGGGACCAGCTCTGTAAATAATGTGATCTGGTTCTCTGGTCCTTTCAGCTTGAGAGAAACTGATGATACATGATGATGATACATGCATCATGTTCTTGTGCTAATCTGTAAGAGCCATGAACGAGAGAGGACTGGAAATACAAGTGAAACCTGACGCAACTGATTCATTACATTACTGATGGCCAAAACAGTACATAACCTTTGACATATTTTTGTTTTGTGAAATGCTGTTATTGTTTTACTGCTTAACCTTTACTTCATAGGCTTGCTCATAGTTTGCTAAAAAGTTAAAAGCTCGTGCCGTGCCGTGACCACATGCCCTGCCATAGGTCGACCTGTACCTTTCTTCCTGGGCAATAACATCGGAAACAGCAGATCTAGCCGGTTACGAATCAGAAGAGTTAATGGCCATTTGCAAGTTGAGTATGCGAGTTTTCCAGTGTCATTCACTTCCAGCTGGCAGACTTCCAGCCTAGGGTGATCTGTTGTGTGTCATGTATCACACAGGTGATGTCTGAACCTAAGACTAGTTAACGTTAACTCTGACAGCTGTGCGTCTGTCAGATGAATGCAGCACTTCCACACATACACATGCCACACAGAGAGCAGATCACACCTGCCTTGTGCATCACGTCTGAGCAGTCTGCAGACACACACACACACACACACACACACACATAGAAGAACAACTGTGATATTCTCTACAATGTGGCCTAGTAAGAATTCATTTAGTAGGTGCTTTTATTCACAGTGAGAGACATCTACGGTTAAACAAGTGCTTTGGGTTCAGAACACGTGAAACTCTGTCAGTATTATCCCACTTACCAGAGAGCGCGTTATCAACTCTTTTCTCGCATCTTTGATGAAGCAAGAAGCATGGTTACAGTAAGGCACTCAAAATGAAAGTAAACAGGACAAGACAATACATATTAAAATACACACTGTTTCAGACGTTCAGCCACAGTATTTTATATGTGCTGTCATGAGAATGGTGTGAACATGTATATGTTTCTATTGGCTGCGTCTGAAAGCTTAGGCAGGTCCCTTGTTGTCTCAAGGCCCCGATATACTTCAAACGAAATCGAAGAACGAACTGATATGACGTCATTTCGAACAAAATCAGGCCGAAACGAAGTTCGTTTTGAGTTCGTTTTGGCAGTT
>JAUZSZ010000104.1:261149-275887 GCA_034780575.1 Labeobarbus marequensis | reverse complement strand
ACTAACATAAAACAAATTAAAAAAACAAGAAGCTTGAGAGATTCAAAAAATTGAAGTGTGAGGCTCTCAATGAAGCACATGGTGCAGAGAGACCCAAACAACACAGAATGACTGCAATTGACTATTGTGTGTGTGTGTGTGTGTGTGTGTGTGTGTGTGTGTGTGTGTGTGTGTGTGTGTGTGTGTGTGAGTGTGTTTGAAGAGTAAAACTGGACAAATTGTTCATGATTATAAGAGAGATGCAAAGTTTTTTAAATGACAGCATTTATAAAAAACAAAAAACAAAAAAAACACAATGTTATTTTAAAATGTATTTTAATAAAGTGTGACACAGGAAAGGAAGTGTCACAGTGCATGTTAAGATGCCGGGCAAAATTGAAGCAGGGTGTCTTACTTTATTTATTTGTTGTTGGGTTTTTTTTGTTTTGTTTTGTTTTGTTTTTTTTTGCTGAATATGTCAATCTTATAGTACTTTAGTAATATTAGGTAGTAGACAAGTATGGCCCTCATCACCATATTGAAGCTTTTGCATGTGATTTGCATGTACTGCAGCATCATGAATATTACTTGTTGGAAAATCACTTTGCATACAGTAAAATGACAGTACAATATTTAGAATAGTACTCCTTGTAAATTTTATCTAATTATGCAATGATCTAAAAACTGCAATAAATTGTTGACCATGAATTACAATGATCATAGTGCGTTCGGAAATATCATAAAACATATATAAGAAAATTGGTCTTGTGAAGTCAAAAAATAATACACTAAGTAATAATCTGTCAGGATGACTAGCACATAAATGTTGTTCTACGAACCAGTAACAAGACCCACTTAGCACACGTATGTCTGCAAGAAGATCTGTCTGTTGAAGATCACTTGATCTGGAAAGGATCTGCTGTGAATAAACATCTGACAGACATCAGTAAGATGTCAGTTTTACATACATTCTCAGTCACAAACACAGAGCCGATCCTCCCTATACACAGAATATGCAAGCTGCGTAGGGCCCCCAAAACACCAGGGGCACCCTTGCTCTCAAAGGTGCTTTAATTTTAGTTTAGTTTTTGAATTTGGCCAGCGGTTATAAAAACATTAATCATTTCTTTTAATACGGTGTGATGTATTCAGCCAAATCAGCCAAACCATTTAATGTGAATATCGTACAGTCTTTTGCTCTTAATTAAAAAATAAAAAGAGTTGAAAGCATACCGCGCCGTGGAAGAGATACTGTTTCCACTGTACTGGTGGTGAATACACAGCTGTCGAGGAGCAACAGAGCAGAATAAGGATGGCAGAGCAAAGTGTGGATTCTCTGTCCTTGAAGGACGTTCAACTTGGATGGTCAGTTTACTGCTAAGAAAACCACAGATTTGAACAACGGCTGCCACTGAGCTAAAGACAGCAGCTGTCATGTAAATTAATGAAACAGCCTTTTCAACCACACAGTATCATTATTCCTTTTACAAACATTCAAATAATCACAGAAGTACGGGGATAAAAGTTTATAATTAGGATATAAACACTGATGTGTACATTAGTGATCAAAATAGAGTAAACACCTTTTGAAAGTAATTTGACACTTCAAATAAATATTTATTGATTACATTGTTATGCCAGTAGGTGGTGAAAAGGGGCTGTTAAAATGTATTTGTTTTTTGAATCATTCAAGAGAATCGTTCAAAAACGCTGATTCATCCAGCAGTGAAACTAGTTATTCTTGAGTGAGTCATTGAATCATTCATTCATAAATTACATGTGATTTTGTTTAGTCGTCTAATGTTTGAGAGAACCACAATCTCTATTTTAAAAAAACATTTACATATATCCAGAATCATGCAGCTCTATTTTGCGCACAAACAGCTCTTAAATGAGTCCAGTTTTTATGTAGCTTGCTGATTTTTGTTCATATTTAGCTGCACCTAAATATTTTGCAAAAAAAGACACAGAATAATTATGCTTGATGTCTAAATGTTTGACTTCATGTTTTAATCACATCCTAATCGATAAGCAGAATCATAATTGATCAAATTCAAACGATACCCAACCCTAGAAACATGACACACCCTTTTAAGTTGAGATAGAAGAGTGTATTTGTTTTACATTTTTGTATTTGTTCACATTTCACAAAATTGTGAACATAACATTCTGTGAACATATCTCACATCAAACTGTTCTTCTAGGAATGAGTAACAAGACACCGTTCGAATTTAAGACTGAACACCATATCTAAAAAAATAATAATGATAAATTAACAGGGTTGATTTTAATTTAATAGCATGCTTCCTAAATTACATATGAGAGCAAAAGATTAATGAGTATAGGAGATCATGATCCACACTCACAAGAACAGTCTTCTTTTTACGTTTTATTTTACATTTATTATGAGAAAAGACACAAATAAGATTTTTCTCAATTTTTACATTCCAATATTTTTTTTTATAAAGTAATGTGAATAATATCAACATTGAATTGTTCTTTTAGGAACAAGTATCAAAACACACCCTTAGAGAATGAGATAGAAGAGAAGGTTTATAAGACATTAATTGATGCATTTGTTTACATTTTAATATCATGTGTTGTCTTATAGTTCTGTGAATATAACCATCATCTACATATTTGTTTAGGAACCAGACACTCCCTTTGAAGTTAAGATAGAAGAGCGTATTTACTTCACATTGATTGATGTATCTGTTGATATTTCATTATCATGTGATATGTTATAGTTTTGCGAATAAAACCAACATTTAAATGTTCATCTTTGAACCAGTAACAAGACACACCCTTTGAAGTTTGGATGGAATACTGTATGTTTTATAAATGAATGTGTAAACAGATTCAAATTTAATTTAATAGTGTGCATCCTGGTTTACACAGGATTGAAAAAGTTGGCTGTAAATATTGTTCTTTGAACAACAAGACACACCCCTTGAAGTTTAGATATCAAGCTGTGTGCATTCTAAATTTATTTACACTTCTGAATGTCAAACTTGGTCAAAACAAGTGCAATAACTTCCTCTAGAGAGCGGTACAAACTGCACAATCTTTGTAATGCTTTGCAAGCTTTCTCTCAATTGTTCCATTTTAATAAATTTTGTTGTGTGAATAAAACCAACATGTTCTTTTATGAACCAGTAATAAGACACGCCCCTTCGAGGCTGAATCGCTGACAAATGTCAAATGTCGAACCAGCTTTATATCGGTAATAATGCGTGTTGACGCAATAATGTGTATAAACGTTGCGCGTAAAGATTTAATATTATGGCCTTCCATAGTACCATACGTTTTGGCCCTGACGGCCTCCCATACTGCTGCTGATGTGAGGGCAGCTGTGGTCACCTGTGTCAGAAGAACACTCCTGCTTTATTCTGTTGATCATGTGAGAACACACCCTGTAGTTTCGTAACATCACTTCCGCATGACTGATGCTCCACTTCCTGTGTTGTGAACACGAGCAGAAGCGAAAGAAACAGAGCAGTAGCGCAATGCGGAGACATGACGGCGCTCCGCTGCTTCTGCGTCTGTGCGCTGCTTCTGCTGAAAGCGTCCGCGGGTGAGTTCATGATCAGCCCCAGCTCTTCTGGTGCTCTTCTTAAATATCGGTGTATGTTCATGATAACTGAGCTTAGTCACTCTACACTCTGGTTACTGTTATGCATTTTATTCATACTCATGACTCGAATGCTTCTGTTTACATCGGAACTAGTTGTAATCGTCGTTTGGTGTTTCAGCTGTCGTTGTAATATATTCGCTGCGCCACAAAAAAGCTTTTAAATACGCGACTATAAAACATGTTCTACATCCTCCTTCGTGTCTGCTGCTTTAAGATTATGCGAGGCGCTTCCAGTTTGAGGAATTTCCACTCAAAAACACCGAAACAAATCATTTCCAATCATCGAGACTCGCTGTAAATAATCCTGATCTCTCGGTTTGACGTCAGGAGGATGACGTAACGCTCGTGTTTTATTGTGACGTGCTGTCTCAGGAATGAATGTGGCACGCGCTCTTCTCTCTGGAAAGTTTCCTCTTTTACTTTATATTCTGCTGTAACAAAACAGACAGCATATGCTGTGCATTAGTGATGCAATTACTGATCAACCCCATGCACCGAAGAATGACTATTTATTGATGTCTCTTTTCAGGTTTGTTTTCACACATGCTTTAAATGCTGTTTTCTTTCACTTCTGATTCTGTAACTAGTGTTTGCTGCAGGGGACCTCAACTCTGTCCTGCAGAATTTAGCTCCAAGCTGGCTTAAACACATTTTTCTATTTGTAGTGGTCTTGAAGGTGTGCAGCGCTCGCAAAATGTCAACATTTAGACACAGCACAGCACAAATGAGAACATCCCCTCTGAAACTTAAACTCAGCAATTACTCTTTACTTAGAAGACAAGTCTGTTTGATCAGTCACCAACGAATAATGTTAAAATTATTCAGGAAAATACAATTTTCTGATTAAAGTGATAAAATGTTTTCTTGCAGGAATTAGTACACCCTCCTGAAAGTTACTGAATAAAACTAAATACAAATTTCTGGTGTAAGGTTAAGGCTAATGTTGATCAATGGGCAGGCCTAGGTATGTTGAACCAAAACAGAGAAGTGCTTGACAACTAAAAGTGTTATAAAGCCCACGGAATCATACTCTGAGTTAATGCTGATGACAACGAAACCTCTTGAGAGAGAACTGTGGAGAGATGTATTTCTTAGCATAAAAGACTATTGCATTTGGCACATGTAAACATTGTCACATTCTTCACATAATAATAATAAAAAGCATAAAAAAGGACAATGGTATAAGAGGAATACCAAATTGTTGTATTTTAGTGTGAAAAATAGCAAAAGTAGCTATATTTTAACTATGTAAGTAACTTACTGTCGTAATTGTTTGGACTTTTAGCAGCCACATTGACTTTCTAATTCACAATGCTGTGTAAAGATATAGGTTGATTTTCACACTGTAGCTGGGGATTTTGGATTTTTATGTTTTTATTTTTTTTATTTTTTTAGCATTCCATAAATCAGAATATACTGTCAACAAATGAGTTTTTAGAAATACATATGATTCTCTGCCAGCAGGTGGCGCTGTTGGAGCGACAGTAACCGGTAACCGCTGTAATCAAAGCAGCCCTGTGTTTACAGGTAAGATGAAATAAAAATGTCATCGAAACGTTTCTGAAGACTTTCCAATCGTTGTAAATATTGTGTTATCTCATTCACAAGCAGCATAATCCCCACCTATGAAGTATAACTACATAAGTTATGTGTCCAGGAACACAGTGGAATATTCTGGACTCCCTTCTCAGGTTTGGTTCCAGTATATTGCATAAATGCAATAAGTATTCAATAGCATGTGTCCACCAAAGAGTTTTTAACCAGCTGAAAAACTGTCAGGCGCTCTTCTGAAAACGGCCAGCTGGTGGCGCTGGAGATGCTTTGGTTGCTATGATTCATGATAGTAATGTATTAGTAGTATCTCATTTTAAAGAATATTATTGAATATAAAAATTAAGTAATTTAACCAATTTAACTTCCATTGTTGTTCGGTTTTCGTACAAGTAGGATGATTGGTCGGTGTAGTATTTGTCCTGCCCCTCCTCCACTGATTGGACAGCTGACATAATGACATAAATCACTTTGAAATATTATCACTCAGTGACATAATACTGACACATATTTCTGTAGTAATATTTATCTGTAACATTGAAAATAACCGAGCTTAGACCGTCAGAGGAACTGAAAGGGTAGACTTCTAGACTTCTCTTGATCCTCCCTGAAGCAACATCACTTCTGAGACTCAAACCCTTCCCATTAAACCCTAAACCCTGAGCAGTCTGGATCTTTACAGCCTCCGTCTAAGGCAGGGGTCATCAAACTTGATCCTGGAGGGTGTCCTGCAGAGTTTAGCTCCAACTTGCCTCAACACACCTGCCTGGAAGTTTCAAGTATACCTAATAAGAGCTTGATTAGCTGCTTCAGGTGTGTTTGATTAGGGTTGGAGGGACTCTGCAGGGACACCGGCCCTCCAGGACCGAACTTGGTGACCCCTGGTCTAAGGAAAAACATGTGAATGTGTGTCTTCAGATGTGCTCTAGAGATGATTTAGGAAGCTCTACAGCCTTCCTGAGCTGAGATACTGAGCTAAAACCAGAAACTGTGCTTTTGTTACATTTACAAATGCACTCTGTTGGTCTTGTTTTAAACTTCTCTGTCTGTTCTTGAATGCATGCAGTATTTCACATTAAATGACATCCATGAGATCACAAGTGAGAGTGTAATCAGGTTTAGGGCTGTGTGATTACATCAGAGAAGCTGTCAGCCCTGCACACTGCTGAAGACGAGACTGGAGAGCTGTGGAGCTGAATACACTTATACTGCTCAACCCTGCAGAAACAGAAACTTTGTGTTTGTGTGTGTCTGGCAGGATTTGGAGATCTGAGGTGTCCTGAGAGCGTCTGCATGGACTCGCTCAACACCCGATATGTGCTGCGGTGGGACTGGCCTCACGAGACCCCCGCCAACCAGACCGTCACCTTCACTGCACAGTATATATCGTAAGAGCCTTCATCTGCGTCTGCTTCATGCTTGTGTGTCCATGTTTGGTTGGGTTTGTGACTGAATCAGCTGTTAAAGTGAAGAAACGGATCATAAGACATCACAAACACTGTAATAGATAGTTTGAGGAGATTTAGGCCAAGCATATGATTATGGTCTAATGTGTGACACATTATAGTTAAAACAGTCCATCTTACTGTGTAAACGCTTCTACGGTCAGGTTTCATTTTCATCTCAAAATACTAAGGAAAATATCTGCTAAATTATATTTAGCATAAAGAAAATTAGGCCTACACATTTTTGGCCTCCCAAATTTCTGATCATAGCATTTTGTCCAGATGTTTTGTTTTTATTCTCACTGTTACTGTATTGCAGAAATGAGTGAATGAAAATCAGCATAAATTAAAAACAGTACAACAAATACTACCAAGAGGATTATTGTTATATTAACCTATATCATTTTTGCATTACAGCTGTAAGAAATGAGGGAGAAATGTGTTTAATTGTGCTCAGGCTTTATTAATCCTTTAAACCCGAGGTGTCTGCACAAAAAAAAATCATAATCAAATTACTAAGCACTCCCTGAATGGAATAACATAAAGTAGGTATCATTTTAAAGCTTATAACCTCAGCTTTTTAATTCATCTCAATAAGTGCTGCGCAGTCCCCATATACAGGACGTCCCCTCCGTGAAAATATTACTAATCATATTTTTCAAACCACTGCCTTGATCAACAAAAAATGGATAACATTTGAAAGCTTAGAGTCTGAGCTTTACAATGCATGTAGCCAATTTTATTAAAGACTACTTGAAATAGTGCTAATTTGCTAATAAATGACAAAAACATTTTAATTGATAAAAAAATTGTTTTAGTGTGCCATGTTCTCTAATTTGTCAAAAACATCATACAGCTCAGATAGTCATATGTCATATGTGATTTGACCCATATCACAATAATATATTGATGTCACCATATTGTTGTAACTTCATAAAACATTCTCAGATCATGGAAAAATACCATTATTAAGGCATCATTATTTAGAGAAGATTCTCCTGATTAAAAAGAGCCTAAACTCAGTATAATCCGTCATTTATATCTAAAGATATTCCTCATGAATTTATAGCACAATCTAAGGTAGCTGTCATGTGGTTGTTTCACTCATAAAACATGCATATATCATAAAATAAATTAAAAAGAGCACAAATTCACCACAATCCATCGCTTTAAAGATGTCCCTCATAGAGCTATAACACATAAAAAAGAATTAGTACATGTAGCTTAGCAAAAAATCAGAGGTTGCAGTCCTGTGGCGTTTTAGCTCGTAACTTCATGATGCATGCATAGATCTTGACAAATCGCATTATTTTCAGAAAATTGTCCCGATAAAAAGAGCCCAAATATACCATAATCTGTCGATCAGATTGAAAGATATTCTTCATAGAGCTGTAACACATTAATCCAGACAGGCGCAGCAAAGAAAAACAACTCTATGCTTCACGCTGCATTTTTATTCGTAAATTCAAGGTTCAAATTTATTAAAAACCTAAAGGGCGATTATTGGTGCAGCATGAAATTTGTAAATATCATACAAAGCACACAAACAAAATAAATAACAACACAACATTCTGACATATTACAGCTTTAAAAGCCTTACAGCAGTGGGAATGAAAGCATGTCTGTACCGATTGCTTTTTAGTGTAGGCGTACTATATCGTATGCCAGAAGAAAGCGTTATAAACTCATGGAACAGTGGATGAGTACAATCTGCAAGAATAGTTTTAGCTTTTTGTAAAACAAACCATTCAAAACTATTTGATAACCCAGTCTGCTTAATGCCAATAGTCTTACTACCTTGGTTGACAAAGCCATTCAATAAATTCCGATGTTTATCATTTACATTATCAAACCAACAGAATATAGAGAAGCAAAGTACAGAGTCAATACAAGATTTATAATACATGGTCATAAAAGTCCTACCAATATTAAAAGTAGAGATCCTCTGAAGACAATGTAACCATTGCTGGCCTTTTTTGCATACTGCTTCAACATGAGTATCAAAACACAACTTCTTATCAATGATAAGCCCAAGCTACTTGTAACTACTAACCCATTCCACCATTTGACCTTTCACACTAGTAGATTGAGGAGCTGGAGGACTTACCATCTCTTCATGATGGACGCTTTTTTTTTTCTTTTTTTTTTTTTTGAAAATTATTATCAGAAAATTCTGATTAAAATAAGCCCAAAATCGTCATAATCTGTGGATGAAATGCAAAGACATTGCTCATAGCAATAACACATAAAACCCAATGGGCACACTTGAGGCGCAGCAGAAGAAACAACTGTAAGTTTCACTTTACGCTTTTGTTCGTAACTTCGTGAAACATGCATAGATTGTGGAAAATTGCGCATTATTTTCAGAATTCTTCCCAAAAATGGAGCCCAAACACATCATAATTTGTTCATTAGATCTAAAAATATTCCATTATGTTAGTGCCTCTAGAAGCATTCAAACTAGAAAAATTGTAACTACTGTGTTTAATTTTCTGTAATTATCCTGTAGTTTTTTTGTGTTGATCTTGTATGTTCTCTGTTAAAATACTGTTTTCGATCACTTCACTTAATATATTAGAAAACTTAGTTAAAAGAAAAGCTATGTTTTTATTTTGCAAAAATCTTTCTTCAAGAGACACATTCCAGTGTGAATGTTACATTTTGGAGTAATCAATGGGGAGAAAAAAATTGTACTTAGTCATGGAGCTACCCGTTCAGCCGGAGTGGAGATTTTGTTTAACAAATCTCCTGGAAAAATAATTACAGCTCGTGTTGATTTAAATGGGCATTGGTGGTGCTTGTGTTAAATACTTATAAAAGATTTTTGGACTTTTATTTCATGCTCTTCAGTCTTTTGGTTTTGGAGACAGATTTGTAAATATGATAAGGATGATCTACAGGGATATAAATAGTTCAGTATCTCTTCCATTTAGTACATCTACAAGGTTTATGATAGGCTGTGGTGTAAGACGGGTGCTCCCTCTCCCCTCCTATGTTTATTATTGCAACAGATCTGTTGGCTTGTTTAATTAATCACGATTCAAGTGTTAAAAAGTTGAAGGTATTTAACATGGGTTTTGGTATTAGTCTATTAGCAGATGATACCATCCTTTTTTTTTTTCTTTTTTTTTTTACAGGATGCAGATCAAGTTTCTCTTTCTATTTCTTTAGTTGTTGTTTTTTTTTTTTTTTTTGTTTTTTTAAGCGTCAGGTCTCAATTTAAATATGTGAGCTTATGCCAATTCATAATCACAGCAGTCTTTAACATTCCAGTCAAACATTCCATTCCAGTCAAAAATTGTTTCCTTACAGGTCTGTAAGAAATAATTAGGATTTTTTCTTTGAAAAACGAATGCTTAAATGTATTAGAACCTCATATTTAAAATTTCCAGTTCACCCCAAAATTAAAGAAACTCACTTTAAAAATGTATATGATATTTACCCTTCTGGAGAGTTCCTAATGGTTGGATTTAATAACCCTATTTTTTCTTTATTTTTATTTTTTTATTTTATTTTATTTTTTTTTTTTTTGCTTGTAAATATTCTAGTGCCTTCTGGGACAAAGTGCAATCATGGTTAAAAGACGGAAATGTGGTTGAATTTAATCTGACCTTTATAGATATTAAATATGGAAACTTTGAAGAAGATGGTAAAAAAGATTTCTTGATTAACAATTTACTTTTGTTAGCTAAAAATTTTATTCACAAATGAAGATTTTTTTCTTGTTTATAGTATATAATTATTTGAGACAATACTCAAAAACTTTGTCAAAAACAAAAAATAATAAAAGCTGTAATCTTGTTAGATTTATTAGATAAATATAATTTATTATAATTTCTTACTTTTCCCCTGTTTAATTTGTATTTAGTAATATGGATGATTTAAAGATCGAATATGCTTTTTTTATTTTTGTATCTTTTGTTCTTTCGGTTGTATTTTTTTATTTATTTATTTACTTTTTGTATGTCTAAGCCCCTTTTATAATTGTTTTATTTTATCTTTTTCTGTAAGTTGTATGCCAATTTGTTTTTGTAAATTTGTAATATTTTTGTTATACTATAATAATAATGATGATGATAATAATAATAAAGATATTCCATTATCACACACAAAACCATCCAGTTTAAAAAAAATATAGGTTTTTCATTTATAACTTCATGAAACATGCATAGATCGAGGAAAATGGAACTTTTCAAAAAAATTCTCCCAATTAAAATTAGCCCACTCTTACTATGATCTGTCATTTAAAGTTTTAACACGCAAAACCCCAAAGGCGCATGTTATAACTTTCTCATGGTTTTTACTCTTGTCATTGTGTATCTTTTTTACTTCATATTTGTATTTGTATGGAAAGCAATTTGAGATGCTACTTTTAAAGGCACTATATAAAATAAAGTTTATTGTCATTATTATTATTATTTTAATAAATTTATTCCCAATAAAATGTCTATTGTATGTGTGTGAATATATATATGTATGTGTGTATGTATAGACCTATAATTATAATTTAATACTTACAATGAACAGAGACGTGGCCTGCAGCCTGCGAAATCGCGCTTCTGTTTGAGCTGTGAAATTGACAGCACTCTAAACCAATGCTGTTGTAAATAATTGGGAAATAATTAGCAATGAACCAGACGGAGAGAGTATGTGTTTTCTTCAAAGCAGCTCTACACTGCCGATTAGCATATGACATCGGCGACAACGCGTGAGATTTTAAATGCTTATGCACCACAGATGTTATACTCTGATCAGTCTGCCGGTGCCACCCTTATAGACACACCTGTCGGGAAGCACTGCTTAACTGACACATCAAGTGCACTCACGTCGTTCTTTCCTCCAACAGGGAATTTCGTACCCAGAGGGCCAATTATGAGAACTTCTGGACATCAGTGTGTGTCAATGTTTTGGAGCATCTCTGTGATTTCACTGGAGCTGAACTGCATTACAACGGATTATATCTGCTGCGTGTGCGGGCCAACACATCACAGCAGACCTCCGGCTGGGTCCAGATCAGATTCTGTCCTGATAAACATGGTGAGCTGTCTGTCTGTCTATCTGTCTTTCTGTCAGTAGTCTGTCTGTCTGTCAGTAGTCTGTCTGTCTGTCAGTAGTCTGTCTGTCTGTCAGTAGTTAGTCTGTCTGTCTGTCACTAGTCTGTCTGTTTGTCAGTGGTCTGTCTTTCTGTCAGTAGTCTATCTATCTGTCTGTCAGTAGTCTGTCTGTCTTTCAATAGTCTATCTGTATGTCTGTCTGTCTATCTGTCTTTCGGTCTGTCTGTCAGTCAGTAGTCTGTCTGTCTGTCTGTCTGTCTGTCTGTCTGTCAGTAGTCTGGCTGTTTTCCACTCCACTTTTAGTCACGCACTTCCCCTCGGGGAATCCCTGCTGCCATTTTGAAGTGCAAGGGAAGATAGTGAATGAAGGGCATAAAAAAGGAACTGGAACACAGCCCCAGTCTGTCTGTCGGTAGTCTGTCAGTCTGTTAGTTTTCTGTTTGTCTGTCTGTTCCTGGCACTGGCGTTTGATTCTGCGATGCTGACCCCAGCTCTTTTCTTCTGCTTTCAGCTGCTTTAGGTCCTCCCTCCAGCGTGAAAGTTAACTCGGTTAAAGGAGCTCTAGAGATCATCATCACCGACCCCCTGAGCAGCACTAACCAGTCCATGAAAACTTTGCTGGAAGACAGGTTGAGCTACCTTATCCAGTACTGGAGGCGCTCTGAAGAGCCTCAGGTATCTGTGCACACTCGCGCTGAAAGCTCTCGCATGGGTTTCAGCAGTAGCTACGTGTGGATACTGTCTGAATGTGGCGTCTGCTGAGGACTAGTAGAATCTAAACACAACAGCATTTCTGAGATTGAAACTGAAGATATCTTGAAGTGTCACACACTGGGCTCCAATAGTCTGTGAACATGTGGGAACTATTCTGTTCTTTTTTCTTTTCTTTTTGTTTTAAAGCTCTTAATAAAAAAAACTCGAGACTTTGAAAAATATAAAATGACACAGTTTTTAACTATGTCATTGTTTACTCATTATAGTAGGGATAATGACTATTATTTAGATATTCTCTGTTTTCAGTAAGTGTATAAAGTAAATGAAGTATTGGGCTTCTTACAGCACACTGAGTGGTGAAATCTTACACTAGTCTGAGGTTGTTTGTGACCTACAGCAGGTTTGTGTTTCACCAGTGGTGTGTAATGGGTGACTGTAGCGTAGCATCATTTGATGAGCAGTATCAGTCTCTATTAGAGCCCTGCATTTCAGCCTGGGCCCAACGGACCCTGACTTATTTACGCCCCTAAAGCCGGCTTTGGGACAATTTTCACATCATAGCTCAGACATGGGCCGGGCCTCGGGCCTGTTTTAGGCTTCTCCTAAATTTTTATATTTTAGACATCCATCAATTATGGTCATGAAAAAAATCTTTTCATTCAAAGGATTTGTGATTCTTTTTGCGGTCTTCAAGAAAAAAACCAGACAGACTGCACCACTGCGGTCTTTGACCCCAGAGGGTTAAAGCGTATGCTGATCAACAGTCCTAATCTAGGCAGAAATAATAAGTGCAGTGAAAGTATAGTTCATTGTTATTTCAGAATACCTGATGTATTCAGTCATGTTACCAGACCCTGTTGTTTTACGGCCATGACTGGTGTGTTTTCAGTGCAGTATTACTGTATAGATGGCACTGCTGGGTGACATCATTTCCTGCTCTGACTGTCCCTGCAGACGGCTAAAGTCCTGGAGACGAAGAACAATGTGGTGATGCTGACTGAGCTGGACAGACAGACGTGGTACTGTGTGAGAGTTCAGAGCCATGATGACTTCTATGAGAAGAGCAGTGTCTTCAGCGACACACACTGCACACGCACTGAAGGTCAGCAGCTCCGTCTCACACACACAATTCCATCATGTCAGATTGAAGAAAATATGTGTAACATGCAGCCACAGAAAGAAAAAATCGTGCTCCAGTGGCACTGTACCTGGTAAAGGCTACCGTTTTGGGAAAATTATTCATTTAATAAATGTCATAAACTCATACCTGTGAGTTCTTATAAATACTTTACATGGTTATTCATCCACTTTTATGAGCATTTATTCCCTTCATGCATGGAAGTTGTTACTTAAGGCAGAGTCAGTGCAAGTGAATCTTCTGTCAGACGAATGTGTGTGTGGCATACAGTGACATTACGACTGAACGCTCTGTGTGATTTCAGGTCAGATGCCGTACTGGCAGATATTCCTGTACTTCCTGATTTCTCTGCTGCTGTTTTTGCTGGTGCTGCTGCTGTTGTACTTCTGCTTTTACAAGATGCTTCCTCTCCTCAAGAATATCTTCTGCCCAGTCATTCAACTCCCGGATAACATTCAGGAGGTACAGAACATTTATACTCTGTTACCTGCTTCAAATTCATCTGATATTGTATGGTTTCAAATACATTTGATGCATCTCTGGCAAGTTTCTGCATTTTAGTAGTTACGTGTAGATGAACTGATTATCAAATACATTTATTAGCTGCCTCCAGGAATAAAGTCAGAAGATGGTGTAGAGAGCCGTTCTGAATGAGTTGTATATTTTACAGGTTCAGTAAGATGTGAGGTCTCCTGACTCATTATTGCTACATAAAGTAGGATTAGGGTTAGTTTCCTCTATCTTAAGTCATTTCTCATCCAGCTGTTTGTGTCAGCTGTTTTTCTGTTGTTCCAAGTGTTTTTTTTTTTTCTTTAACTGGGCGCTCCTTGCCCTTCTAGTCGTAGATCAGAAGATTACCCTTGCTGTAAAACGCAGTTAAGTGCATTTTTATCAGTCAATCACATTTATTTATATAGCATACGTTGGCTTTACATACCAGGACCTAACACATTCATACAATCTAGGATTATAAAATAAATACAAACTCACACAAAATTAAGTAGAGTCAAATGCAAGTGAAAAAATGAGTCTTTAAATGAGATTT
Source organism: Labeobarbus marequensis (assembly GCA_034780575.1). Taxonomy (NCBI): domain Eukaryota; kingdom Metazoa; phylum Chordata; class Actinopteri; order Cypriniformes; family Cyprinidae; genus Labeobarbus; species Labeobarbus marequensis. Next base: position 261,327 of record JAUZSZ010000104.1, on the reverse strand, counting down.
AAATGTATCAAGAGTAGCACAAGATCTACTGTGAAGAGGTAAGCTGCTCCATAAGCGAGGAGCTGCAACAGAGAATGCCTTTCAATTTTAACCAAGATTTAACTGAAACCTTTGTACAGATCTTAATGGCCTAGAGCAGGGATCTCCAACCCAGCTCCTGGAGAGATACTGTTCTGCA
>JAUZSZ010000104.1:217451-230362 GCA_034780575.1 Labeobarbus marequensis | reverse complement strand
ACAGATACTATTAGAACTGATCTGAGCTGGACGATGACATTACTGAATTCAACGATGAACTGCCTTTAACTGAAAATTAATTGTTTACTATTGTCCTTTTGCATTATTTATACTATTTTCCTATTTAATACTGTAAAGCTGCTTTGACACAAACTGTATCGTTAAAAGCGTTATATAAATAAATGTGACTTGACTTGTCTCACGTGAACGAGTACCGATTTACCTCCAATTTCAGGCATTTGTCGGCAATTTGCAAAACCAGTCGGCGAGTGAAAATCGGGGCTAAAATCCTGCAGAATGAACTCGGCATAAGTGAATAAACGTACATCAGGGTGCAGTAGTAACCTAATGGTTTAGTTTGTCCTTCAGAACAGTTGATTCAAAGATTGTAGTGCAATCATATGCAATAATGTCAAAGTACAAGTACAGATAGTGAGTATTATTTCTAGGCACCGGACGAGAATTTAAACACAATCATGCTCACTGGTACATGACTAACCACTTTTATTCACAGTATAATCTCACATTTCCTTTTTCAGCAGAGGCTGTTCAGTGTTTTGATCACAACACACAGCCTACGCAGCGGAGACACATCAAAATGAGACAGAATGACATTAATAGACACATTACAGCTGTGTGCATTTAAAAAAGCAAAAAGAAACAAAGCAATATTAAAGGAAAAACATCCCTGACTATCATGGCTGGAATGGACACAGATCCACTTTTGTGCTGAAATACTCAAGCACATACACAACACACACACACACGCTGTAATGTCACATTATGACCAGAGATAGTCAGCAAACAAATACAGCAGATATAATTCACATGACAACACACAACAACAGCACAAGACAGCTTCTGTTGGTCTCCATAGGGTGGTTTGTTGTTTTGCAAAAGGTTCTTCTCTTTAGAGTGCATCTATTTCTGTATGAGAGCCTTCGATTCAGGCTGGACAAAACACACTGACACACTGCTGATCTTTAATCATTTTACAGGCTTATGTGACCATCTATAAAATCACTAATGTCATGTCTGATCATTGACATTGAGTTTGGCTTGGGAAAATCACCGTGTCTGTTCACATGTTACTAAAGCTCAGCCTCAGCACAGCCTGACCTGCAGACCAGCTCTGTGGACACTGCTGTGATTGTGTGAGGCTGACGGCAGATAAATGCTCATCCCATTCATGGACCTCTACGCCAGAAGCAGCACTGAAACTTTTCAAAGACGGCTTTGGATTAAAGCGTCTGCAAATGCAGCACTAACTCTCCACATCTACAGTATACTGTCTTCTGACAGAATTGTATTTTACATTATTCACACACAAGTATATCACATAAATATATCAATTTATATGTTGACTGTCCCTTTCTCAGAGAGTCATTAGAGCTTCTGATCATTTAAGTCAGAATAATCTTGAGAACATAACCATGAAAAACTTCAAAACACTGCCATAAAAACAAATATTTATATGAAATTTCATCCAATTCAGAGGGCCACATTAGACACTGCAGTAACGCATTCAAATCTTCTGGAGGACTAGGGATGATTTATTGCTGACTGTCATCAGAAAATTCACAATGTTCGATTCGCACATGTTGGTCCGGCTCAGATTTGGTCAGAGAGAGAGATACGGCCAGCTGTCGCTTTGGGTTTTAAAAGATTAATTCAGCCAACAATGGAAACCTTCATATTTACTCTTGTGTCATTTCAGTCCTGTGTGACTTCTTTCTCTCTTTCCTTTCCAGAGAGCACCATTAAAGCATTCTATATGACCAGTGCACTATGCAGAGTCAGACAGCAGCCCTGTGTGAGAAACACAGCCATTAAAGCCATTACTGACTGATCACGTTCCCTTTTGCCAGGTCATGCTTTCAACTCTTTCCCCACCATTGATGAAATTTTCCGGCACTCTGTGTTTTCACTGTTATACAGTAGGGGGTGGTATAACATTTATAACCATCATCAATCATTAAACAGCATATAAATCAAAAGCACCTAAAGTTAACTGAGTACTGAATGTCATCTGGATGTAGTCATTGTCTAAATGCCATTTTCTCAGCTTTTTGATCAAAATGTTGTTGTTTTTTTAAACATACCCACATTTGAGTGTAGATTAAAAAAAAAAAAAATTAAAAAATGCATGAAGGTAGAATAAAACTAATTTGTTTGTTTGTTAAAAGCAGAGACTCTGCTCTTTCTTTTGATCTATTGCATGTTCAGATATTCATGCAACTAAATATTCTGGGGGCCATGAGAATTTTATGACAATGATAGTAAATGCTGGCGGTGGCTGACAAGAGTTAAATGAATCACGCTGGGCCGTGTGAAATGGGAAATGAGCATATGCTGTGACTTGAGGTGCAGTAGAGAGAGTTTAAGTGAATAACTGCTTACATTTCACTTTGTTATCTTATAAACTGACTGTAGAAAGGCAAGTAAAAGTAATATTAACTGGTGTGAAGAAGGTACAGTGTTCACTGAGTGGCAGTTTGAATCACCGTCCACCTTCCAGGCTTGGACCGCTTTTATGTTTCTTGAGAAAAATACAGGGTTGAAATGACACGAGTAAGTAATGACAGTTCCCGCTTTTGGGGTAAAATTCTTCTGTCAAGAAGTGACAGTCCAACTGAACGTAGAAAGTCGTGGACGAGGCAGCTGGTTCTAGACCTGTGAGATGATCTGCATGTTGAAGCTGGGCGATCGGCTCTGCTTTCCAGGAGAAAGCAGCTCCGTCTCCTCCGGCAGACGCTGCTCCTGCAGGCTGAGGATGGAGCATCTGCGAGCCTCTGTGCCGGAGCCCAGCCCCAGCCTACAGTCCAGAGAGGTGCTGGAGGTCCTGCGAACGGACAGGCGGCTCTTCCTCCCGCGCACGCCCCTGGGCTGGCTGCTGCTGGATGCGCCGGACGAGAAGCCCTCATCCGCATCGTTCAGGCCGGAGGACTCCTCCTCCCCGCTCAGCCGGTCTGCGTCTACCACAGAGAAACCATACAGGACAGAATGAATTCAAGAGACAGATGAAATGAGATCGTATCGCTTTCTGAATCCCTGAGTGTCATGAAAACCATTCAACATTGGGAGTGAGTAACAACACATTCTCACTCCCAACTCGTCTCATATTGACGCTTGGTCAGGACCCTTTGGCTTTTTGACGTTTAAGGTACCCTTTTAGTGTCACTTTTCGATTTGTAGAGTCCTCCATTGTTTTCAGTTAATTCATGGTTTTAATTTAATGGTTTGCATGCATTTGTAAAAAATAGAAATCATTTTATGTAAATTTATACTTTTAATTGGAGCACCTAACCCCACCCCTACCCATTTCTGAACGAACACGTAATAATAAAACACGTAATAGGCAAATATAAGTGCAGTCACAGGTATTTATTTCAAAAACTGAACGTAAACAAGCAGTATAAAAACATTACAATCAAGTCCTGTAGCATTCCAAGTCTTTGGGATTAAGGCTTAGGTTTAGGTGAGGCTTCGGTTTAGGGGCAGGGGTTAGGTTACCTGCTCATAAATGTGTAAATAATGTAATGTAAATAAAACTGTTGTGACTATATACATTGGAAAATCACACCCCAACATATATGCAATAATGGCAGTATTACCCAATATATAATTTAATCATGGGGATAAAACTCCCTGTTGCCTTTCACGTCAGCATATTGACGCCAAGGGTTTCTTATTCAAAGTAAAGGAGGACCCTGCACGTTGAAAAATGACGCTAAAGGGTCCTGACCAAGCATCAGTATGTGACGAGTTGGGGTGAGATTGTGTTGGAACTAACAGAAGAGCAAGACTCTCTACAGAATGATGTGATTCATGAGATCTGGTCTGGGACGAGAACAATCTGACAAATCAGTCTCAAAGCAGACTATGATGCACTTAAAAATAAGATCAGATCTGTGTGTTTGTGTGATTTCATTGTACGTGTATTAAATAGCTTTGACCTCATCAACTCGTTACTTAAGAGTCATTAAATCACTGAGTAGAAGGCACAACCTAACTTCAGTACTGAGTAATCCGATTACACTTTCAGCAATCAATGAGAGAGTAGTTCTCTCATCTTCTCTCAACAAGACACTGAACAGACGATATCAGACAATTTTTTGCGTTTAACTATCAGCTGATCTGTATGTCCTCATTCATCACAATTACATTTTGATAAGTTACATAGAGTGCATGCATAATTATTAGGTAATTGATATTCTGACCATATTTTTTCCAAGCACATTTTACCAATTCCACAGCACATCAGTTTTAATAACTACTATTAATTTTGAATTTAATCATTAAATTCTTCACGAGTCTCTCTCGGCTTATCTGTCCATAAAGCCTTTTAAAAAAACAGTCTTCATGTATTTCACAAAACTTCAGCATGTTATTCTTTTTAAGTAAGGGTTATTTTTTAAGGATTTTTTTACCTGACACATTGCACTTCTGGAAGCTCCAGGTAGGTTGCAGTTCTGGAAAATGGTGGCGCTGGAGACTAAAAGGTTCCTGATGGTTTCACACCTAATTCTTCACCTTAATTCTTAATTCTTTTGCAGTTAACGTGCCTTTTCTTCTCCACCTGTTTTTTCTGACCGTGCTGAGCCAATGAGCATTTCGCTGCCCAGTGGTCATGCCTTACCTTTGCAAATTCTAGTTATTCTAGTTCATTAGTATTGCATCCTTCACATGGGCATTTAATCATTTTTGACTTTTCATCTGGGTTAAATCACTTTTTTGGCTCATTTTATCTGTAAAAGAAAACCTGTCTAATAATTATGCACACCTGAATATAAGGAGTTCCTGAATATAAGGAATATAATTCACTTCCAGCCTTTATGGGCAATTATAAATTAAATTAAAAATGAATAGTAGTTATTAAGATTGATGTGGTTTGCAATTAGTAAAATGTGCTTGGAAAAAAAGCTATCAGAATATTAACTTGCCTAATAATTATGCATATACTGTAGAATAAAAACATTAAAACTTTCAGTGTTTTTTCCAAAAAGGTTGTTTGATTGTTCCGGTGCAACTTCACACAATCAACAAGGTGCGTGGGGGAAAAAAAACAGATTGGGAAACACTTGTAACCTCAAGGGGTCAGAACAAGCGAAGAATGTAATTAAAAAAGGAATATTATTTTGCTAACGCATTTCAGCACACAGGCCTTCATCAGGGCTAAGAGGTTGCAGGTGTACATGGGATCCTTTAAATACAAACAAGGGCAAAATTTGAGTCAATTCAAACTTGCAAACAACCAATAAAAAATAGGATAAAAATCATCCACCCATCACAAAATTCATCAAACAAATATTTTTAAGAGATAAATATACAGGTATGTTATCAAACACACGTATAGTTTTAATAAACATACAGTGCAATAAACATACAACTCCATTCAAGTCATTTATGCTAAAATATTTTTTATATTTCCAATTTTTTCATTGGTTATTTCCATGTACACCTGCAATCTCTTAGCCCTGATGAAGGCCTGTGTGCCGAAATAAAATTCCTCCTTCAGTGCTTTTTCCAAAATGATTTATGCTTTTTCTGAGAAAATGGAGCATTTGTGCTGTTCAACACTGTCATGCTGTGATTGCCATTTATAAACAACTCTTTGATCTGAAAACTATTAGAAACAGAACTGAGTGATGCCACAATGTACTCAAAGTCCAAATATATGAACAAGTCAAATGAACAAAACAGAGAAGATGAAGAAATCCATGTTCTTGATAATCACAATGAGCTTTCACACTCACACACACACACACACACACACACACACACAGACTTTGCTAAAGAGTCGTTCAGGCATTTGAGCTGCTGAAGGGAGGATGGAGGACATGCACACACGATTACACTCACAAACACTCCTCATCAGCAAACTACCATGCAACATCAGACACACAACGTTTGCGTGGGGTATTCAAAAAGCACTTGAGGGTGCGGAGGGCACATATCACACAGGCGATGAATAATGCTGTGGGTTTGTGGGAAAGATTCCCGCGTGCTGCTTTTGTCTTGTGGTGTAATACATTTCACATATGTGTCACAAAATGGAGCATGTGACGTATTAGAGGCTCCCTTACTGCTGTTTTCACAGTGACAAAAAACAGTTTTTTGTGATCTGAATGTGTTTCTGTTACTCTTTAGGTGAGGAGTTTTACAGGAAATGGAAATTCTTAGCATTCATTTTTTACTTTTGCTTAATTCCTGTTTTTGTTGTATGACTTGTGTTCAAACATTAGGAAAATAAAACAAATGCAAAGTCATACACTTCTATATGCAGATCACATGATTCTTATCCTCTGGATGCCACTGTCAGCTTGGATGAGTGTGATCAATCAAACTGAACGGTTCTGTAAATCCTGTGTAACTTGTTTTACAGTTGTGTGTGTATTTTTCTGCTGGTGGAATTGTGACTGCTGGTGTCTTCCAGAAGCACCAAAGAATCTTTGAGACAGTGACAGATCTTCTTGGATGGGACGCCAATGGGTAGGGTCCACCAGAGGCACCTGAAGTCAGATAAACGTAGTTCCTCTTCAAGAACTCGAGCTGCGTCAAAACGCTATGGGAACGTCTTCAGTGTGACCGTGCACTGAATCACGTGTGTAACAAGTCAAAAGGATGGGCAAGATGTCATGGACGGGGTGAGGTAGAGACCAGGAAGCTTAAAAGCATGTGCAGCGGAGACAACGGCAGCTTCTGTCATTCATAGAGAATGTGTGTGTCCTATTTACTGTTGTTTGTCACACTGCGATCATGTCAAAGGCAAAAGACAAAAGCAAACATAAGGGCGAGAACAAGCAGCAATTTAGACTGTTCTCCTCACACAGTCTATGTGTTGTTGCTTGGGAGTGAAGCACGCCGAGGCGATAACTAGTGTTGTGGCCAAATTAAATCTGGACAGGCCCACCAAGGAGCAGGCTGAGCCATCAAAAAGCAAGTTAGACGAGCGCTTTTTACGGTCAAAGTTGCTGCCTCCATGCCGGGGTCTGCTGTTCTTCTCCGATCTCCACACTGGGGTGTCGAGATTGTGGGCAAGACCATTCTCGGCCCGTCTCATCAGTCCCTTGCTCGTTGTTTATTCCGATGTTGTAGGACTGAATGAGCACGGATGCAGGGCGATGCCCCGGGTTGAACAGACGCTTGCGGGCTATCTGTCTCCCGGTGTGGCATTGTCCCTGAAGGCCCTCAAAGGTCACATTGCCCTCCAAGTCGCTTCGCACAAGCTCTCCCACATGGCGCTCTAGGTCAAAGTCTTCCAAGCTTAAGGCGGATCTGAGGACTGTTCTTTTGGCGAAGAAGACTTCGACCAAAAAGCCCTGATGTTTGTGGCTCAGGGCTTCTAAGGGCAGGCCCCTCTGGGAAACAGTGGTGTACGCCTCATCACACGGTGCCCGTCTCTCCTCGGTGTCCTCAGGAGATCGGTCGGTCAACCCTGCTACTCCTGGTGCTTCAGGGCACAGTGGTCTACAGCGAGCGCATCTCTCAGCATCTGCTTGGAAACATAGCGGCTCTGGGAGGCTCGTCACCTCTAGGTCCTGCAGACTGTAGAGAGAGGCCTCCTCCGCCTCGCTTCAGCGGGGTTGTTCCCACTCAGGTGGGGCCCCAGCAAGTTCTGGTAATGGAACAAGAAATGGACACTCTCTTGAGGAATGAGGCCATCAAGGTGGTCCCTCCTCTCAACAGAGAGTCCGTGGTCTACAGCTGGTACCTCATCGTTCCAAAGAAGGATGTGGGGTTGCGTCCTATTTTAGATCTGCATCAGCTGAACCATTCAGTCATGCGACTGAAGTTCAAGATGCTTACACTCAAACAGGTCGTTTCTCAGATCAGGTCTGAGGACTGGTTTGTCATGATAGATCTGAAGGACACATACTTCCATATTTCCATCTTTCCTCAACACAGGAATTTCCTGAGGTTTGCTTTCGGGGGCGAAGCTTACCAATATCGGGTTCTTCCATTCGACCTTGCACTCTCACCCTGCACTTTCACCACTTGGTTCCTGTCACAGGGCCTGGTGTTGGGAACTCCTTGTCATCACGTAACACAAACGACAGATGCCTCCCTCACCGTTTGGGGAGCGGTCATGAGTGGCCGCTCAGCTCGGGGTCTGTGGAGCGGCCACCATCTCAACTGCCAGGAGATGCTGGCCGTGTTTCAAGCACTGAAACAATTTCTCCCAGATCTAAGAGGCTATCATCTTTTGGTGCACACCGACAACACAGCGGTGGTCTCTTACATCAACCACCAGGGAGGTCTGCATTCACGCCCCCTTTACAGGCTGGTGCACCAGATCCTCCTGTGGGCCCAAGGGAAACTCCTCTCCCTGAGAGCAGTTCACATACCTGGGCATCTCAATCAGGGAGCAGACATCCTGTCGAGGCAGGGGCCGAGGCCAAGGGAAAGGAGGCTCCACCCCGAGGTGGTGAAACAGAAATGGAGGGTGTTTGGCCAGGCTTAGGTGGACCTGTTTGTGACTAAAGAGACCTCACACTCTGGTTCTCCCTGGGCTGAGTATGGTTCTCGGACCTGGTGTCCCTTCTCGGCAGCTTTCCATGGAAGATTCCTGTCAGGAGGGATCTCTTCTCTCAGGCGGGGGGCACCATCCTGCCCAGAGCTGTGGAAACTGTGGGTGTGGCCCCTGAGTGGACACAACTCATAGCTTCCAGTCACTCAACTGAGGTTGTTGAGACCATCCTCCAGACCAGAGCTCCCTTAATGAGGAACCTGTACGCCCTGAAGTGGAACCTTTTCACTTCTTGGTGTGGCGACCGCCAGCTCAACCCAGTTAACTGCCTGGTTGGTTCAGTGCTTGAGTTCTTGCATGCCCAATTTTCCACAGGGTTGACCCACTCCACCTTGAAGGTTTACATGGCAGCCATAGTTGCTTACCATACCCCTCTTGGTGGTCAGTCTGTGGGGAAACACCCCGTAGTTACACGTTTCCTCCGCAATGCACTGAGGCTGAGGTCTCCGGTACGCTCTTGTGTCCCTCCTTGGGACCTGGCTGTGGTCTTGGAGGCTCTCTATTTCAGATCGAGTGCTTTACATTGAAGCACTTCTTCCTCTTAGCTATCACTTTGCTGAATAGAGTTGGCGACTTGCACTCCCTTTCTTTGGCCCCATCCTTCTTAGACTTTGCACCTGGCTTGACCAAAGCTTTTTTGTAGCCCAGGCCGGGGTACATACCTAAAGTGTACCTAAAGTTCCCTCCTCCATGCCACGTCCCGTCGTACTGCAGGCTTTCTGCTCTCCTCCCTTCCGGGACCCAGACCAGCAGAAGCTTAATTCTATATGTCCATAGAGCAGCCCTGTGGAGGAAGTCTGACCAATTGTTTGTATGCTATGGTCCTTCCAAAAGGGGTCTTCCTGCTACCAAGAAGACCCTCAGTCGGTGGATCATGGATGGCATCTCTATGTCTTATGAGTCCTCTGGACTTCCCTCTCCCTTGGGGGTCAAGGCTCACTCCACCCACAGTGTGGCGGCCTCCAAGGCCTTCCTGTCATGTGACCCCATGCTGGACATTTGTAACTCTGCAGACTGGTCCACGCCGCTCACTTTCATGAGATTCTATGACCTTGATGTCCGTGCCACTCCTGGCTCCTCTGTTCTCTTGCCTTAGCTGTGCTCTTCCACACTAGGCAGGGATTTGTAAGTCTGGCTGCATGGGCATTCTCGTTCCCATAGCTTTTTGATGCAGCTTGAGTTCTTGAAGGGGAACGTCCCTATGTTATGTATGTAACCATGGTTCCCTAAGAGAACGAGACGCAGCATCTCATTGCCATACTTCCGGCATCCCTGCAAGCACTTCCTTCTTTTTACCAGACGCTGCCGCTGTCTCCACCGCATGTGCTTTTAAAGGGGTCATCGGATGCCCATTTTTCACAAGTTGATTCTTTAGGGTCTTAATGAAAAGTCTATAACATGCTTTGGTTAAAATTTCTCAATGGTAGTGTAAAAAAACACCCTTTTTGCCTTGTTAAAATCAGCTCTGTTCATAACAGGCCATTTCCTTGCATGTCGCTTTAAATGCTAATGAGCTCTGCTCACCCCGCTCTTCTCTTCCATGGGGTGATGAGCAGACTGTAAACTTTAGCCGTGAAACTTGCTAACTAGCACATTATTAGGAAAGGTGATTTGCAAAGATTCATAAAAAAAAACAACCTTATATTCACTTCTGTTGGTGAAGCTGGATCATGAATGATTCCCGCGAACATAGATGCATTTAGGTAGATTGGGGGCGCATTCCCTTCAGAAAAAAGTAATCTACTGTGTCTTCAGCAGCTCAGATGTCGAGAGTAAATGGTGACTGCTATGTTCATTATTGCATCCAAGAACAACGCCTCAATCGCTTAGGAGCCATTCTTGTCTACAACTGCTCTGACGTCGAAACAATGGCGAACTGTGTATAGCTCACTCAGGGCGGAGCTGTGATAAAACCAAACCAAAGACTCACCCCACTGTCAATCAACAATCGTGGGAGGGGTCTGTGCAGAACTACGTCATTCTGCCAAGAATCTGAGATTGGCTTGATATGAGAAAGGGGTTTGGATTTATCGAGATTTTTAAAAAAAACCACTGGGTTGATTTTTATCATTATAGGATGGTTGTGTACACACACTGCCAAGACACATTTCAGTTCAAACAACATGTAAAATCGAATTTTGCATCCGATGACCCCTTTAAAATACATATCTTCCAAAAAGTTACTAAAGTAAACATAGTGGAGGAAATGTAGTTATTACCCACCTCTGGTCAGAAATCATTAGTATTGCCAATATTCTATTAAGCAAGAAACAGATATTTTTTAATTTTACATACTGGTATAGTTTGAGATGCAGACAGTTTCTCCTTCTGTTGATTGATCTGCTGCCACAGCAGTGATGCAGAATGTGTAACTGACTCCAGCAGTCAGATGAGTGATGTGATAGGAAGTTGAATTTCTGCTTGTTTTCTCATCAGTCCATTGAATTTTAAAGAAATCTCTATTTCCACCTGGTTCATTCCATGTCAGAAACACAGATGATGTTGTGATGTTGTTTGCTGTGAAATTCCTGATCACATCTGGCTCTGTGTGGGGAGAGAAAAGTAAATGATGTGTAATGGTGGTAAAATTACATCAGATGCATAAATTATACAATTTTGATTAAAGTAAAGCTCAGATGGAGCTTCTATTCCAGCTCTTCATTACAAAGATGGTTTAACAGGTTTAACAGCCTGTAGTGTCTTATTATTCTATTTAACTAAATAAATTCTTAAACTAAATTTAATAATTTAACATTAAAGATGACAGACAATTTTAAAAGTATAAAAATATAAAGACCCTGTATAAAGATAAAAAAAACACTCCTGGAAATCAATTTGAGGGGGAAACATTTCCCTATGGGAAAGTTCATTTCTAACACTGATGACAATAAACATGAAAATGTTCTTCATCTCTGGCTTTGTTGTTTAAAGTGTTATGATTTTTATATCTTCATGTAATTAAGAGCACACTTCTTGCATTATATTTAATATCATAATTGCTATTTAACATTACCCCTACATTTTTGACTATGCTGGGAAAGCTGCATATTCATTTTTCTTGATGTTTGTTACTTCATATAATGATACATATTGTTCCAGTTGAAGTTATTTGTAGGCTCCCAGCCACTGAATTCATACCCTGGGTCCATTCTTCCTATATTTGCCTTTTTACATGTGTGGTATTGCAAATTGTCATCTCAGACGAGTTCACCTTCTTCGATAAATCATGACAAAAGTCCACTGATATTAATTAACATTACAAACTATATATCTATGACACTTCAAGTGAGATGAAATATAGTTGCAATAATCACTTTTGCATCATTACAACCATATACAAAAAAGGAAGGTGACAGATAATTCATAATATTACATACTGGTATAGTTTGAGATGCAGACAGTTTCTCCTTCTGTTGATTGATCTGCTGCCACAGCAGTGATACAGAATGTGTAACTGACTCCAGCATTCAGACCAGTGATGTGATAGGAAGTGTTAGTAGTTTCTGTTGCATTTCTGTTCAAGTCCAATTTCTCATCAGTCCAGTTAAGTTTAAAGAAAGATCTATTTCCGGCTGGTTCAGTCCATGTCAGAAACACAGACGATGTTGTGATTTCAGTCACTTTAAGATTCGTGATCACATCCGGTTCTGCGTGGGGAAAGAAGGGCAAATAATTAGCAGTAATGGAAAGAACTAAAACAGCTGTTGGAACAATGCTATTATAAATTAATATACTATTTGTTTTTAGGTGAGAGCTCATTGAGTCAGGTACATCAGATACAATGGTGGCCAAAGTAATTAGAACACTATTTTCAGCAGCTGAAAAATGGTTTTAAGTCAGTTATTTCTATCTTTTGTTGTAGTGTGTCAGTAGGAAATATCAGTTTACATTTCCAAATGTTCATTTTGCCATCAATTGTAATAATCCAGTGAGATTTTTGTTAAGCACAAGAAGTCTGACAAGCCAGTGCTCCACACAGAGATCTGATCTGATCATCATCTAGTGTTTCTGGAATAACAGGAAGAAACAGAACAAACTGAGACAGATTAAATCCAGTAGAACTGGGGCAAGAAACCTACCTGCAAAGCTACTTGAAAAACTGTGTGCAAGTGCACCTAGCGCAAAAAAAATTAATAAATAAATAACTAAATAAAAAGTGCAAAGGATGGTCACACCAAATGTGTATTTAATTTAGTTAATAGAAGTTAACTGATAAAGAAAATCTATTTATGACATTATTTTCGACAGCATCCTCATTCTACAGCATTTTTATACAAGTGTCTAAATCTTTTAAAAGTACTGTAGCTTTGCAAGTAGGATTCTTGAAGCATCTTGGAGACGTTGCCACAGTTCTTCTGGATTCAGTCTGTCTCAGTTTGTT
>JAUZSZ010000104.1:202927-214102 GCA_034780575.1 Labeobarbus marequensis | reverse complement strand
AGGAAAGGTGATTTGCAAAGATTCATAAAAAACCCTTATACTCACTTCTTCTGTAGATGAAGCTGGATCACGAATGATTCGCATAAAAATAGACGCATTTAGGCAGATTGGGGATCGGCGCAGTCCCTTCAAAAATGAAAGTAACGTTAATCCTCTGCATCTTCAGATGTCAGTAATGACGACTGCTATGTTCATTGTTAAATCCAACAACAAAACATCTCAATCACTTAATCTGAGACATTCTTGTCTTCCCCTGCACCGGAGTCGACACAATAGTGGACAGTTCAACATGTAAAGTGAATTTTGCATCCGATGACCCCTTTAAGCTTCCTGGTCGCTATGTTACCCCGTCTGTGACGTCTTGCCCATCCATTGGACTGATTACACACATGATTCAGAGCGTGGTCACGCTGAATGTGTTTCCATAGTGTTTAAACACAGCATCTCGTTCCCTCGGGGAACCATGGTTACATACGTAACCTAGGGATGTTTTCGAAGACACAGAATAATCAGACACATTGCGCATGCTCAGTCAGTGAGAACAATCGATGGTGATTGACCAGTGCAGGGATGAGACGGCTGGCCATGCAGGTGAACGAGATGGGCTGTGAGGACCTCGATTGTTGAAGAGCCTCTTACAAGCACAGAGTGAAATGAAGACAGTGACATAAACTGTGCATCAATTCACTGCACAGATTTCTGCTCCTATTGCAATCACTGAAATTCTTCTCAACATATTTTTTACGAAATACTACCAAGAAGATACATATAAATTTATCTTACATGAATATTCTATTGTGCAAATATTGAGAATAAAATAGCTAATAGCCAAACAACATATCTCAAACAACCATAGCAAATGTCTCATTCAGCTTTGCCTTTGTCATCACTCTATCTGCTCTCCTGTTTGAATAAGAGATGTCTTTTTTTTTTCTTTTTCTTTTTACCTCAAAGCTTATTTTAGGCATTTATTTTAAAGCAAATTAAGTAATACAATTATAAATTAAAAGGCTTAGTATGAATAGTTTTACAAGAGGATTGCTAAATCACAATGAAGTGGTGTTGTAAGGCCGCAGTAAATCATTTGGTTCATAAATGTCCCCCATAACACGAGCCCCAAGCCCAATATGGGCTGCGGGAAACCTGGACTTGTTCTCTGTGTTTTGTTCTGGTGGTGTATTGTTCCTATATTTCCTTGGTTACTGATTATGTTCACCTGTGTCTAGTTTAGCAGTTTAGTTAAGTTCTTGCTGTTCCAGTATCATCATCTTGTGCTTGTTTTGTTGAATAAAAGCCTGTCATCAGACACGTGCCTCAACTACTCTCTTTGCTTGCAAAACATTACATTAGCAGCATTTCAGTGTTCTCCCTTCCAAATGTCATTTGAATATATTCAATTTATATTCAATGCCGCTGAATACATTAATATAATATGAATATAAGTAAAATCAGATATGTCTTAATGGACTGTTGACAGACAGTATAAGATCTCTAATGTCAAAACAGATCTGGGCATTAATGTGAATGAGCCTACAGACCGAGCCGCTGTAGTCAATTCACATATTTTTACTGTAATGGCAACTGCGGCAGATTTTAACCCTGAATGTGCGAGGCTGAGTGTGTCGTCTGGTTCCAGTTATTTTAGCTAAACGAAAACAGTCTGTTATGCTGCTTAATGTTGCAAACTGGTATTTGCGATCATATTTATCATATCTGCTATCATATTGCTTCTATTGCCCTTATTTGTAAGTCACATTGGATAAAAGCATCTGCTAAATGATTAAATGTAAATGTGAATAAATATTCTTTTAGTCTATTATTGTAATCACAATCTTACTGGTTTATAGCACAAAAAGTTGCTTTGGTCTACTTTGACACTGAAAGCACTTTTTGTTTATTGCTTGTAATGTGGGTTGTTGTTCTTTATAACTGACTATTGCAGCTTCTTAACCTATATTTATTAGTTGAAAATTACTTGCATGCACCTGTTTATTATTCATTCGCAAATATTAAAAGAAGAATATTTAAAGTAGGTAAACTGTTAAAAATGAATTTGCAAAAGCTCTTATTTTTATCTTTGGTATTGAAATTGTTACGGAGATTTGCCACATCAGTAATTGCAATTGTCGGCATTACTGTGCTATTTACATCTCTAGAAATAGTGTCTCATCAACTACTGAAATCATCTCCTGACTATCACTGAAACTGGCTCTTACATAATTTATTATCAGAGGACTGATAATTAGTGCATAACACTACGGAAATGAATGCAAGACAATTTCATGTCTGCATAAAAGCCTTTTCACAAGCGTGTATAAGATGAGCTGAGGTTTCAGCTACAGTAGTGGAAATTTACTTTCAGTAATGCAAGTCAACAGAAGCAGTTTTATAAGAAGCATTTTGACAATGAGAATGAATGACTTTCACTGGTGTTTATGTCAGGATTCTCAGTAACGTCCTCGCGATTCACTCGTGTGCGTCATACCAGGGTCAGCATGACTCAGCAAGGGTTTTGGGGAGGTGCATTCCGGGAAAGCTGAGGTGCCCTGAAGGAAGCAAGGCCACTGGGTGAGTCTAGGGGGAAAAGCCCACCTCCATGGTCTGACTCCACCCCCCTGCCTACCCTCATGTGTGACTGTGAGAGAGCCCCTCCCTCCTGGCTCGTGATTGGCCGCTGGGTCCTGTGGGGTGTGTCGGCCGGGGAGGATGGAGAGGCTGAACTCGGCATCACTTGAGAAGTCAAAACAATCTGGGATGTAACACAACAGGGGAAATGTGCTTCTTAGTGTCACGGTGAACAGCATGAGCAGTGTGCGCTGTGAAGCACCCAAAACACAAAGACAGTGAAAGAACAGACACAAGAACATCACTGGCACACACAACAACACGTGGTCTGGACAGATGATGGAAGCTTAGATTAGATCAGCTTAGATCGGATCATATGTTAGAACAACACGCTTTGAGCTTTTATTGGCTCATCTGACTTTGTCTGCTTGACAGTAAAACCTTCAAACCAAAAGATTTTTATACTATTTTGATGCTGTGTCAGGGTGAGTGAAGACGGGCACAGTGGTTGCAGTTGCTTCTTATAAACATCATAAACTTCCAAAACTAATAAAATGTCCACATTGTCCTCTAGAAAACATGAACTCAAAAGTTTCCCCTGGTCCAAAAAGATAAGTGGTGCCTATTGGAAGTCTAATGGTGGTTTCTGTAAAGGCAGGCTTCACTAATACTATTGCTCAAATGTTTTATTGTCAGATCACTAACTTTAATAAACTTTGGAATATGTCTGAGTCCATGCACAATGCTCATTTCACATGTGAAGAGGGTGTTTACATTTACAGTGCTGTGAAGCTTACACTGCATAAAAAGCAGTTTTTAAATCATATTAGGTATAGATCTTCATGGAATGTATATCTATATATATGGCGTTTTTTCCTACTTCCGTTTTCAAAAAAATCTCCGTCCACACGAAAACACAAAAGCATGCTATGAAGTTCTGTCAAGAGCATGCCAAACCAACAGGTGGCCATATAATCTCAACCGTAAAGCCATGTTGGCCAATCAGAAGGCTGAAAAGTTTCCAATAGGCGGAGATAACAGCGCACGCTGACATCACAAGCCAAAATCTCTGCTTTCGCTGTCTACACGATAACACTGCAGTTGAGTTTTTGAAAATCTTCACCCAGACAGGAGTTTTCAAAAGTGTTCGGTGTCTGTGACCTGCTGCGTTTGTGCATGGACGAAATACCCACGTTCATGTGGACAGGGCCTCAGTCCTGCAGAGTTCAGCTCCAACCCTAATCAAACACACCTGAACAAGCTCATCAATATCTCCAGCATTACTAGAAGGCTAAAGGCAGGTGAGTTTGACAACCTGGGGGAGAAGAATTGTTGAATAAAATCATTATTTTTGTTTTCACACAAAAAGTATTCTTGGGAACATTACAGGGAACATTACAGGGAACATTACAGCTCGCGGATTTCATCAGAAATATCTTAATTTGTGTTCTGAAGATGAACGAGGTCTTACGGGTTTGGAACAACAAGGGTGAACTAACCCATTATTTATGACTATGTTTGACACAACATACCTCCACAATTTAAGTGGACCTCAGGAAAAAATACATATCAGATATGTATGATAATAACACTAATGCAGGGCTGTCCAGTACTGATCCAGAAGTTCTGCAGAGTCTAGCTCCAGCACACCAGCCTGGACGTTTCTAGCGAGTCTGAAGAGCTTGATTAGGGTTGGAGCTGAACTCTGCAGAGGAACAGGTCTGGAAACCTGGTCTAATGGCTTGAAGGAGAGAGGTGCAGCAGTGACCCAGGAGTCGTCCAGTGTTTGCGCGG
The DNA here is from genome assembly GCA_034780575.1 of Labeobarbus marequensis. NCBI lineage: Eukaryota > Metazoa > Chordata > Actinopteri > Cypriniformes > Cyprinidae > Labeobarbus > Labeobarbus marequensis. The sequence continues at coordinate 209,743 of JAUZSZ010000104.1, read as the reverse complement.
TCTGCTGGAGCTAGTGTGTGCGATGCGTTCACCTCACCCTCTCTCTTCCAGCGCAGTCTGCGGATGGATGCAGCGGTGATGGTGCACTGGGAGATCCGTCTGATGCTGGGAGTGACCTCCACCTGCAGGACCTTCCTCCCCTGAGGTCCGCCCGGAGCGCTGTCAGGCAGAGAGCTCTTCATCGCATTGCCCAGCTAAACACCAGAGAGGCAGAGAGCAGTGAAACAGCGTGACGAGCAGCAGAGAGAATCATCCACAGACAGGAGAGGCATCTGAATCTTACCAGCAGCGGCTCTGAATACAGCTCCAGCTGAGCTCTGTACAGGATTTCATCCAAAGCCTCTCTCCCAGCATCCCACTCGCCGTTATATCTGCACAAACACATGCCTATCCACACACAAACATACTAGTAGATCAACACAGCAAACCTGATCATGCAACACTAACATCTTAACCTGTGAAATGTAAAAACAATCAAATTAAAACTCAATTCTAGTCACTACAGACTTGTGTAGTGATCATTGCAACAGTTTTTTTCTCTCTAATGTAAAAAATAAAAAAATTATCATAACTGTAATACATTTGTATTTCAGATATTTCACTATTTTTGAGTTTTTGTAATTTCCAGTTCCCAATATTCTCAATGATCACCACATTCTCACTGTAGTCTGTTATTTTTAATGGTATGCAAGTACAAGCATTACTGTGGAGGACTCTAACAACACTCAGGTGAGTTTGTAAGGAGATGTCTTGGCCGTGTTCACACTTACATGGCGTGATAGACAGCAGCCAGCATCTGCACCATGAACTGGGGCTCCAGCAGCACACGTATGCAGGGAGCGGTCCAGGCCTTCAGCTGCTGACGGAGAAAGCCGCTCACGCACAGCCTGCACATCGCACACACCACACACACCACATACACCAGCGCTCTCACTCTCTGCATGCACGGATACATCAAACTTCAAGTTGCGGCTTGACTTCTGTTTGGGTGAATGTGAGTGTGAACATATTACCATGATTTCAGTGTCTCTTCATATGCTTCCTGTCCGTTAAAGAATTGATTTTAAAGGGATCCCCGGGTATAAAGACACGTAAAGCTTAATATAACATAAATGATGTCTCTTACTTAAATATGTAGTAGAAAACCCATGAAAGATGTATGTTATTTAAAAAAATTGACATAATTTTTGGACTATGGGGGGCACCGTTATTTTATGTGCACAGTATTTTCTGTATCGATGATGTGAAATGGTTGCACTTGGTGAGCTACTGGTGCTTTTTACCACAACACAACACGGAATACACAACTCAGAAAATAAAATACTGATTCGATTCCACATTGTGAGGCTTTTGGTTGTAATTTTCAGTCGAAGGGCAACAAGAGAAGTGATGTAAGACTTCACTGCTTTCCTAGCGATAAGAAGAGGAGAAAACAATGGGAAGATGCCTGTGGACGAATAAAACTCCCTAAAGACCCGCTTCTTTGTTCTCTCCACTTTATCCCTGATGCCTTTGAGTCTTTTAGTAGACCACAGCTCCTGAAAGAGCTTACAAACGGCTGAGACAAGAAACGCTAGATGCCATCTGTTAGGATGAAAACATGCCGCAGCCCCTGGAGGAGTTTCTCAGCGTGGACTTCCCTCAAGATCCGGGGCTTTTAGACTCCTTGTGGGGAAAACTCGATGGCATGGCATTTGGAGCCTATGCTTATATCCATCTCCACCTGTAAACTCTTCCAGGAGCCGTGGTCATCATATCAGTATTTTATTTATCTAGTTAACTAGTTGTGTATTCCAAGTTGTATTGTGGTAAAAAAAATAGCAACAGATAGCGCTAGTAACTCAGTGCAACCATTTTATGTCATCAGAATAATGACGCCCCATAGTCCAAAATATGTATAAAACAATGTGAATTTTTTTAATAATTCATGGGTTTTCTACTACATATTTCAGTGAGAGACATCATTTACATTATATTAAACCATACAAGTCTTAATACCCAGGGATCCCTTAAAGATTATTTTATTTGTTTTCAAATCCTTAAATAGACTGGCACGCACTTACTTCAGCCTTTTGTCCATCAGAGGCTGCTGACGGTTCCTAGAGCAAGACTAAAACTGAGAGGAGATTGGGCTTATTCTGTTATTGAACCTAAACTGTGGAATAGCCTTCCTTTCTTTGATAAAACTGCTTAATCAGTTTCTGATGTTAAATCTAAGCTAAAAACACATCTGTTTTCTTTGGCTTTTAAGGTACTATAGAGATTAATATAGTCTTGAATGCTGTTATACTTTTATCAATGTAAAGCACTTTGGTCAACTAAGGCTATGTTAAAACTGCAGATGGATCCTGGCCAAATCTGCCCAAATTTTTACTCTCACATGTGACTCGGATCTGTTTTGTCATGACAGTGTGAACAGCACAAATGACAGCACACTGTGGAAGTGTTGCCAAGTTTTCCCACAGAATTGAGCTACTTTTTCTCTGTTGCTGCGGGTTGTTTTTCAACACTGTGGGTTGAAGTGACCATACTAACGTGAGATTTACCCCCTGAAACACGATTGGGCTAGTTTTGGACTAGTTTTGAGAAGCAATTGGGCGGCTTTTGTGGTGAAAACCTGGCAACCCTGTTCGTATCATTCTTTTGCGCATGTGGGTCAGTTCAGAACCATGATCTGTTCACACTGGAAATCTGATATTGGCCACATTTAAAACAACAATGTGAACAGCTATGCAAAAAATCAGATCTGAGCAAAAATCTGAATTGAGCACTAAGGCTTGGCAGTGTGAACGTAGCCTAAGCTGTTTTAAATTGTCCTCTAGAAATAAACTTGGCATTGCCTGCTTCTAATGGCTGTGGGTTCAGAGAGCGGAGGTGAGGTCTCACCGCGAGCTCATCCTGCAGACGGCCCGGTGTGATGAGCGGGGCATGTAGACCACCAGAGAATTATAGCACAGCATCAGGAAACACAGCACTTCAAACCTGCAGACACACCACCACAGTCGTCACCGGCCGCCAGTGTGCATCAACTACAGTTTGAGGACTCATTTCACAGATCCTTCCTTTGGGACATTTAACTGAGAGAAAGACAGAGTTTTCGAGACAATGACCTGTTCTGGGCAGTGAAGGTCTCTCTCTGCGGGTGCAGGCCGCTGTAGATCACTCTGATCAGGTCGTGCTGACAGAGAGCGCCCTCAGTCAAAACCATGGAGCCCAGACTGGATGGCTGAACACACACACACAGTGACACTAAACAAAGGTTACGGACACCACACAAATGCTACTGTTAGCACATCTATACAGCAGGCTCTCATCCCTGTTTCTGGAGTGGCTCAACACCGCACATCTCACCCGTCTCAAACACATTGCTCAGAGAGAAATCTCTAACATGTGTCCTGCTGAGGATCTCCAGCACCCACTAAAGCAGGCATTACATAAAGATCACCGATGGTTGATATGCCAAACTGAGCTGAACTGATCTGTATGTAAGTGTGAACATATTACCATGATTTCAGTGTCTCTTCATTGGCTTCTTATCCGTTACAGAATTGATTTTAAGATACCTTTATTTGTTTTCAAATCCTTAAATAGACTGGCACCCGCTTACCCACTGAGGACTTAATTTCTTTCGCTGTTCACTAAAGACTAGTTCAGACTAGTTAGGTTTATGCAGCTGGCTCTGGTGTGCTGCAAACAGCTCTGTCCGGTGGCTAATGGGGAGCGTTCACTTCACAATAATTACTACTCTTCTCACTCAATCATGCTCTGGTTTCATCAGTTATAATCCTCTCCAAAACAAAGGCAAGAACAGAGAAAAAGAAGAGTGAAAAATCTACAACAGAAGAAAATAAAAGAATTAGAGAACCAGGCAGTAAAATATGTTATGCAGACTAATGATGAGAAAGGCAGCTACAGTGCTAAAATATAGCATCAGCACTTCTGCTTCAGAGAACATCTACTGAAAAGGATTTAAACAATTAATTTCAATTAATAAGGCTGCACTGCAAACAGTCCTTATCTCTGCTCTATTTTTATTTGTCAGGAGAATAATGTCACGCTTGGCATTGTATTGTTACACTGGCATCACCAGGATTTCTGTGAGAGGAGCTGTGTTCTGTTCCTCCAGATTGTGTTCTTATAGTTTTCTGCTGTAACAGACTGGAAAATGCAACACACACTGTGCTCTGGTGCTCTATTCTCCCGGTTCATCAAGAGATCTCACGTAATTCACCAGAATTCAGCAAGAACCTCTCGTTTCTCCCCAAACGCTCACGGCTGTTTGACACAGGGCCTTCAAAACAGTTTTCTCCACTTTTTCACTAAAATCTGCAGTCCTGATCAGCAGTGTTTACTGGAATATTTCTGAAACTGAGAAAACACACTTTGGCATTTCCATTATTGTTCCAGATCATGTTTAGTTCATGGAACATACACGTTACACAATATAGACGACGTGCATATAATACGTAAGGAATAATTGACCTCAGGCTGTTGAATTATTGAGGAATAATGTTCCTCAGAACTTCTCACTGTGACCGCATTACTAGTCAGTGTGCATTACTGTTCAAGCATTTAATGGACGGGTTTTTAGCGCATTACGGATCTGATGTTGAATGTATAGCAGTATAACTGATCATAATGCCTACCTTCGATGGTAAAGAGTGGAGAGTGTTTTAACTCTCACACCGTGAATTACACCTGTTGAGGGAGATGACATGAAGGCCATATAACTCTGAAATCACAGCACAGTTAAATTATTTAATCAAAGTCTATTTATATCTATACGATCCTGTCTTTTATCTTTTAAACGGTCCAGATTGGTAGGCCTATATCATTTAAAGCTGCTAGTTTTGACTGTGCAAATTTCTATATTATGTTCAATATGAACTTCACGAAAGACTTAGTTCTGTGTGAAATTATAGAACGACACGAAGATAAGAGCATTATTGTTGTTGTTAAATTTTATTATTATAGTCGGATTATCATACAGAAAGACAGTTTTGACTGTCATGGTGTGAGCATGAACGAGTGTGAAATACCTATAATTACGTTGCTTATTCTGATCGCTTATATTGGGCACGTTTTTGCATTTAAATTCTGTTGACATTGAAAATGATGCATGTGTTTTTCGAGGGTATCGGTTAATTTCTTGATTGCTGTTTTGACAGTGTCTGCTTGCATATTTTAATCATATTTGGTAGTTCTCTTTAATGTATTTGCCCCGATTTGATCCATGGGAAATTTATCTAGCATTATATTTTATACTATTTTGTCATCGTTATTTCGTTATAAGGAGTTAAAAATGGCTCTTATCAACCTTGATTTACCTTATAGCACATTATTTTGACAGTTAAAATTTTGGGCGGTTTTTGGGCAGGTTTTTGTGAGCTTTTGGGCTGGAAATCATCCATCCAATCTGGCAACACTGCCCACCTGCCTATACCTAAACTTACCAATCTCCACCCCCTAGATGTGGATCCAACCACGCCTCCTGGATGTTGTGGACTGCAGCGAGCCCTACTTGCCTTAATCTGTAAATTTCCACCCTCTGCGCCATCATTTTGATTTACCAAGCGACAGCGGTGTAGCAGTTCTAATTCCATGGTGAAAATTTGAGCAAAACATGCTAACTGTTCTGCCTTTGTCTGCACAGACGAGCACAGAACACTATTTAGTCCCAGCCTATTGATTTATTTACTGTATGCTGCTGCCACACAGATATAAAATAATCAGATTTATTTCCCAGCTGTTCACAGACATAAATGACTGTTTTTGTAACTCGTGTGTGTTTTTACCGTAAACTTGTGTGTGAATGAAAACTTAGTTTACTCACATGCTGTGACAGACGCTTCTGTTCGTGTGCTTCGGATGTGTGCACTCAGAAAACTGTATATAAGAAGTTTAACTAATATGGTTTAAAACACATGATTTCAACGGGATAAACATGATAATCAGAACCAATACAGATGTTTTTAGCAGGTACCATCTGAAATGGCATTCTGGAAAGGGGGCGGGAGCAACAGCTCATTTGGATTTAAAGACACATGCACGAATATCAGAGTGTTTCTGCTTCCACTAAAAATATGCATTTTCAAAATCATATATTAAAAAATATCTGTGGGGTATTTTGAGCTGAAACTTCACAGACACATTCTGGGGACACCAGAGACTTATAATACATATTGTAAAAAGGGGCATAAAATGTCTCCTTTAATGTTTCTCTTGTGGCCCGAACATATTGAAAACAATGAGAAAGGTATTTCATGTTAAACAGGTAGTTTTTGAAAGTCGGCCATTTGAAAAAATGTATATGTGTCTGGCTTCAGGTCTCATCAGGTCAAATTTGTGTCTTACCGTATTATTGTAATGTATTATCTTAATTATGAGCACACTGGTTTATAGTCCAAACAGTTTTACCATTTACTGTACTTTGTTATTCTTCTTGCTATTTCCCTATAGAAGCTATGAACAGGAAGTCTCACCCAAAGGCTTACTTCTGCGTTAAAGAGAAAGGTGGATATATATAATGTCTGGATTCCTCATCCTCATTGTGTTCTAAATAGAGCTGTCAATCGATTAAAAACAAACAAACAAAAAAAAAAAAAAATCTCACATTTTCTAAAATTAATCGTGATTAATCCCACCTAACATTAAAGTTTGTAAATATACTTTTATATTGCAATAATTTCACATTCAATCCTCAAATGTACAATGTACAAACAACATAAAGACATTATATTTTTTATATTTTTTTAATGGCATCTTTTTTTTAATGATTGAAGGCCAGCATCACTGATATCAATACTACTGATGTCT
>JAUZSZ010000104.1:189879-200542 GCA_034780575.1 Labeobarbus marequensis | reverse complement strand
TACATCTGCTTTAAATATTACATGCAAAAAAATATACATTTAAACACATTGTTATCTATAAATTTTTAAACTACTTGCAAAAATAAATATATTAAGGCACTTTTATGACAGATGATAATTAACCAGCTCATGAAATAGGCCACCATATACATTGTGCTGAAAAGCCAGCTAGAAGCAAGAAATATGTACTGTGTAAGCTAATTTGTACAGAGCATCATCAGATGCAAGCGTCAATTCTCACACATTCGTGCACATTTTACTGTCGTTGCGATTGAGACTGGATATGGTACAGTACAGTAGCCGCACAACACCAGCAGTGCTACAGTAGATGTCGAACAGGTCCAGCAGTGTAAGTATGTTTCTAAACCATCTTCTCAATCAAATACACATCATTGATCAATATTCAGATAAAAATATCTCCTTTGCACTCAGACTCTGATTTCTGCATTATAACACAATTTAAGGCAGAACTTCACAGCCAAGCAATCCTCGCTGCAGGCCTGGTTTTACATTGGTGCCAGAGGAAGCATCCTCAGTTGAAGCTGTAATAATAACATAATGTGCACATTTGTGTTTGCACTCTGGAGAGCGTCAAAGGTTTCAATTTCCAGCGTGTTTTGCCTTGAGTAATGTAACCATTCACAGACATAATCTGTTTAATTTCATGAATGCAATGGGAAATCAGAGGCATTAAGTTAGTCCACTCACCGCTCAAAATGCTGTTGATTTTGTCTAGTGCTGAGCTCTGTGCACTCGCGAATCCTCTTATTATAACAAACACAATGTAAACATGATGTAACTAAGAGATTCACTGTGTAGTGTTGAGAGATTAATTGATTTTAACGGCACTTCGTAACATCGCAGTAAGCTAAGATTAGTGACAGCTTGCTAGTTATTATAAATAGCAATAGCAATGGAGGAGACAAAAATATAGAGCAAAATAGATCTGCATTAAGTTTAGAGCACCCTCAGTATTTTCAAAAGCACCCCAGTGATTTGGTTCTGGAAACAGACCTGCCCCACTGTCCTTACTGCAGTATTCCTGATGTAATGTAATTTGTGTGCTTAACTTACTACAAGAGAGTGGTATATTTAATCTAATTGTGTATATATAAAGTATTCTTTATCACTATCACACAGAGTGTGTGTGGAGATGCACACACAATTACACCCTTTACTGTTTATAAATACTGATATGTGTGTGATAGATCAGGCCTGACTGGCGAAATTTTAATTTTGTGTTACATGAATGAATTCAATTATGCAGAATGACTGGGGACGGATTGATTTACTTTGCATTATAAATAGTGATTCATTTTTCCAGTTTAACACGTTAAAAATATTTAACACAGTTAATCCAGGGACGGGCCTAGGGTTGTCCACCCCACTGCTTCTGTCTCATTTTTTCTTGTCATCTATATTTAATTAATTTTTAATTCAAAATTTAGTGTTGATAACGTTATTCAATTTCTGTATATTTCCTACTTGCTGAAGGGCACAGGTAACTAAATATGACATTTATTATAATGGGTTTATGTGAAGACTGTTGTTTTAAGTAGTCTAATAAATGTTGTATGGCTCATATGTGTCACATATAATGTATACAACTGTATAATGACGTCTTTAAAAAGACAAAAGTCCACTTTTACTCATAAAACTGCTCTTGCAGAATAAGAAAATACTCTCTTGCTGGAACACATTGCCACCATAACGTTAATTGTGAATTCCACATTATCCAAAGGAGCTTGAGGAGGCATCATAATGTCCTAAACATGCAAATTCACAAATGAGTGATCAGAAGAAAGTAGTAGACTGCTTTGGAATGGCTGATTCAAAGCCCATATCACAGTCCAAATGAAAAGCAACATGAAAGAAAATCACACAGTTCTGGAATGGACAAAAGGTTTTTCTTTTGGTTGATATAAAAAATATAAAAAAAAACCTGATAACTGATTATAAGACATATTTCATCATTATTTGTTCAATTATATTACCTTCAGCCATCACTACTGCCCAAATAAAGTTTAGTATTGATACGCTCACATATACAAAAGTACAAAACTTTTCATGGGGTGTACTTAAGATCTGAAAGCACTACAAGTCTACAAAGCACAGTAGCAACAAGCAAAAAAAAGGAAAGAAATTTGAAATATGAAAAAAAAAATCTTAATTATGACTATGTTTGACATAAAATACCTTCAAATTATAAGTGGAGCTTGGGAAAAAAATGACACCTTTACGGCCTAATGCAGGGCTGTCCACTACTGATCCTGAAGCTCTGCAGAGTCCAGCTCCAACACACTTGCCTGGAAGTTTCTCGTGAGTCTGAAGAGCTGCTTCAGGTGTGTTCGATTAGGGCTGGATTTGAACTCTGCAGAGGAACAGGTTTGGACACCTGGTCTAATGCAGCTAACATGAAGGAGAAAGGTGCAGCAGTGATCCAGGGGGAGTGGTTCAGTGTGTGTGTGTGTGTGTGCCCTACCCTCTCTCCTCCAGCGCAGTCTGCGGATGGATGCAGCTGTGATGGTGCAGTGGGAGACCCGTCTGATGCTGGGAGTGACCTCCACCTGCAGGACCTTCTTCCCCTGAGATCCGTCCGGAGAACTGTCAGGCAGAGAGCTCTTCATCGCATTGCCCAGCTAAACAGCACAGAAAGCAGGTGAAACAGCGTGAGGAGCGGCAAAGAGAGTAATCCACAGACAGGAGAGGAGTCTGAATCATACCAGCAGCGGCTCTGAATACAGCTCCAGCTGAGCTCTGTACAGGATGTCATCCAAAGCCTCTCTCCCAGCATCCCACTCGCCATTATATCTGCCCAAACACACGCACATCCGTACACAAACATACTAGTAAAACACCACGGCAAACCTACTAACAGCTTAACCTGTGAAAAACAATCATGTAAAATCAATTAGAATAGAGCCACCTTGTGGCCAAAATTTAGTACAGAGTTTAAGCTAGACACTCTCAACTTGCTGCAAACTGTGCCTGATCAAAAGTCACTACAGGCTTGTGTGAAGATCATTACAACACTTATATTCTTTCTAACGTAAAAAAAACACACATTCTCTTAATTTTAATGCACTGAAATACATTTGCAGTTTGCATATTTCACTGTTTTTGAGTTTCTGTCATTTCCAGTACCCAAAATTCTTAAAGGGATAGTTCACCCAAAAAAATTAATTACTCACCCTCATGTCGTTCCAAACCCACAAGACCTTTGTTCATCTTCAGAACACAAATTCAGATATTTTGATGAAATCCGAGAGCTCTCTGACCCTGCATAGACAGCAAGGGTACGACCACGATCAAGGCTCAGAAACGTAGTAAGGATATTAAAACAGTCATGCAACATCAACTGTAATTTTACGAAGCTACCAGAATACTTTTTGTGCGCAAAGAAAGCAAAAATAACGACTTCATTCAACAATTTGTCTCCCCCGCGTCACCCTAGCACCATTTTGGAGAGTATCACAACGCATACGCGCGCTTTGATCTTAAAGTAAACAACTTTATGGTTGAACCACTGATGAAACATGGACTGATTTTCATTTCTGAGCCTTGATCGTGGTCATACCCTTGCTGTCTATGGAGGGTCAGAGAGCTCTCGGATTTCATCCGAAATATCTTAATTTGTGTTCTGAAGATAAATGAAGGTCTTAGGGGTTTGGAACGACATGAGGGTGAGTAATTAATGACAGAATGTTCATTTATGGGTCAACTAACCCTTTAATGGTCATCATATTCTCACTGTAGTCCAGTATTTTTTCAACAGTATGCAAGTAAAGACATTACTGTGGAGAACTTTAGCAACACTCTAATGAGTTTGGAAGGAGATGTCTTGGCTGTGTTCACACTTACATGGCATGATAGACAGCAGCCAACATCTGCACCATGAACTCAGGGTCCAGCAGCACTCGTATGCAGGGAGCCGTCCAGGCCTTCAGCTGCTGACGGGGAAAGCCGCACACGCACAGCCTGCACATCAGACACAGCAGTGCTCTAAATCTCTTCATGCAGGGATACATCCACCATCTATTTCACCACTTCAGGTTCTGCGGCTAGACTTCTGTCAGGTGTATGTAAGCGTGAACAGATTACCCCGATTTCAATGTCTCTTCACTGGCTTTCTGTCTGTTATAGAATTGATTTTAAGACTCTTTTATTTGTTTTTAAACCCTTAAATGGACTGGGACCCACTTATTTGTCGAGCCTTTTGTCCATCAGAGGCTGATGAGGGTTCCTAGGGCAAGCCTAAAACTGAGAGGAGATCTGGCTTTTTCTGATCGCCTTCTGCTAATTCATGCCTACACGCTAGGTGGCGCCCACCAACAATGCATTTTTCCTCAGATATGTATCTGGTATATGGATTTAGTCATAAATATCCTTTATTGTTATAAAAATACCATGAGCTGCATACAAAACAGAAATATAATGTCATAATCATGTCTATTTGCTTTAATATTTCATGTGTAGCAACATTATACCTAATTTTTTTTAATATGGAAGATCTAGAGAGTGAATGCGCTCTGACTCATAACACTCGCGCACGTGGAAGACAGTGCTCTCCAGATCACACAATTCAGTGGATCATTAATAGGAATTATACTAAGAACATGTGAGAATAAATCTGTTCTCAGATATCAACGATAACAAGAACTCAGCATCCACTCTCTTCTCTCTTGTGGGATACTCTTCTTATGTGTTCGTTTACACTGGTTTTCGAAACAGCGCCACCACTTTCGCCCGTTTGTGCAACAGCAGCTGCTCCAGACACTGCTTTAAGCTCAAATCTCATTGGACGGCCCGTTTCATCACAGAGCGACGGGGGAAAAAATTGACACACAGGACAGAAAAAATAATCCTTGCTTTTTTGCGTCGCAAATGATCACGTCTGGTGTGAATAGCCCTATTAGGGATCTATTGTTTCAATTCAAAAGCCTCATTGCGCCGAATTTTCGCTTTTAGTGTGAAAAGGCCTTAAGGCTGTAAGTTCACACTGCAGGTAAATGTGGCCCAAATCTGATCTGTTTTTCTCATGACAGTGTGAACAGCACAAACCACATGGAATTCCAATTTGTGCCACTTCCATATGTGGTACTAAATCCGATACAGGTCAGATGTTTTGCAATAGGACCTTTCGCACTGCTTTAGTTCCAGAACTACAAGAACAGTACTAAATTACTGGGACGATTTTTCACGAACTATTTTCCAGTACCATTTAAAGGGTTGCATTCGCACTGACAGTGGGTACTAACAAGTGACGTAAGCCGGTCGACAGCGATTTTATTTGTACATGGCATTCAACAACGTAAACAAAGAAGAACAACGTTAACAACAGGAGGATGGAGGATGCTGTGATCGGAGCTGTGATTTTGTTGTGTCTCGTGGGTTTCACAATAATGGACGTGGAATTTTGACGTATACGTCAAGCGATTGAAAGAAAGGAAAGGAGCACTAAGAATCTCCAACTACAACTTGCAGTGCTACATTTCATTGAGGCTGATAGAAGCACAAAACACCGTAGACGAAGTGTTCAGGTAAATACCGTTTATAAATGCTCTCAATATGATACAATGTTTACACAGTATATGTTTACACAGTGTTTTAAATCATGGCGGGTGAGGGCGTTTTCGTACGCGTTTAGCCAATCAGCGTACACTTACGTCACGGATAGTTCCTAGAACTGTTTTAGACCCTACTCTGAAGTAGGAGCTAATTTAGTTCCTCCAAACGGAGTTCCTGGAACTAAAACCGTTCCTAGTTCCCACGGTGCGAACACGCCAAAAAGTGGGTAGTTCCACAATTAGTTCAGGTACTATGAAAGGTTCCTGCGGTGCGAAAGGTCCTAATGTGACAACAATCTGAACAATTCAAGTGAAATTTACGTCACTCTAGATCACCATTCCACAGGATTCTGTGCTCATGGGAGTTAACTTAAAGATTTTACAAATCAGAGTTGTCAAAGAATCAACACTTATAAGTATTACAGTGACAACTCTATATACAAACAAAACATGAAAGCTTGTATCTTGGTTTCAAAACTCTTCTTTCACATCCTTGTCTTTATTCGTCATATTGGCTGTGCATAATTTCACTAGCTTCTGCAGCAGATCACACTATAAATAAACACATAATCGCTTACTTTGTCCTCCGTGTTTACTTTCATATGACAGGATGCTGCACAAGTGTTGCCAAATCCACAGTTTTCCCTCGGAATCAGGCTTCTTTTTCCACTGTTGCCGCGGGTTATTTTTCGTGGGTTGAAGTGACCCCATTAATGCAATTTATAAAACAGTTTTTGTGAAAACCTGGCAACCCTGTTCATATTGTTCTTTTGCGCATGCGAGTCAGTTCAGAATCTGTTCACACTGGAAATCTGATACTGGCCACATTTAAAACAATGTGAACAGCTATGCAAAAAAATCAGATCTGAGCAAAAATCGGAATTGAGCACTAAGGCTCGCAGTGTGAACGTAGCCTAAGCGGTTCAAATTGTGCTCTAGAAATAAACTTGATACTGACCAGTCCACATTCAGCTCCAGTGTGGAGAGTCACCGTCACGCTGTGTCCTGAACGTGACCGCAACCATATGCTAACGACAAAAACTGCACTGTGTTGGGCTAAAATTATACTTGTGCTCAGTTATGACCATATTCCTACTGTGTTTCATTTATGCTGGTGATTCACTTTCACAGTGAAGCCCCCATGATGACTGGCCTGCCTCTGATGTTAGTGCTGTCTCTGGTTTCGGTGAGATCTCACCGTGAGCTCATCCTGCAGACAGCCCGGTGTGAGGAGAGGGGCATGTAGACCACAACTGAATTATAACACAGCATCAGGAAACACAGCACCTCAAACCTGCAGATCACAAAAATCACCCGCATCAGCAGCAGCTGCCACCAGTGTGAACACTACAGATTCAGGACTAATCTCACAGACCCTTTCTTTGGGACATCTTAACTGAGAGAAAGACAGTTATGAGAGTTATGAGGACAATGACCTGTTCTGGGCAGTGAAGGTCTCTCTCTGCGGGTGCAGGCTGCTGTAGATCACTCTGATCAAGTCATGCTGACAGAGAGCGCCCTCAGTCAAAGCCATGGAGCCCAGACTGGACGGCTGAACACATGAACACACACACACACACACAGTGACACTAAACAGAGGTTAGGGACCCCACACAGATGCTACTGTTAGCACATCTATACAGCAGTGGCTCTGGAGCGGCTCGGCACTGCACATTTCACCTGTCCCTGCAGAGAGAAATCTCTGAAATGTGTCCTGTTGAGGGACCTCCAGCAGCAGGGTAAGGAAGCTTGATAAGGTTGATAATGATAAACCGAGCTGAGTTGGGTTAAGTCAGTAGGCGCGCCCCAAATCGTGTACTTATGCACTATTCAATGACGTTTTGTAGCATAAATAGTATTAGTGTGTTCCCACTGAAAATTCCAAAAATAGAAAATACACTTTAAATACCCGGATGATGCACTTAAATAACCGGAAAAAATGAAGTGTGGAATGTTGGACACTTCATGCACTCAACTCGCAGCTTTAATTACGTCGCAAAGGGGGAGGGGCTATCAGACTCTGATTATTAATGATGAAATAACCTTTTAAAATTCATACACTTCATAGTTGAGTACATAGTGCATAAGTACATAATGAATAAGTGTATAGTGCGCCATTTGGGACGCAGTTAGTGTTTACTTAATTTCAGTAGGTGTTCACTAAAGACTAGTTCAGTAAAAGAATTATAGTCAAAATATAAGAATTAGAGAACCAGGCAGCCAAACGTGTTACAAGTCAGACACTTTACACATTCTAATGAGATTGCCGCTAATGACACAAAGATGCCACTACAACAGGGTTGTGGCTAGAAGGGATGCATCTAAAACAGGAAGCGAACAATAAATTCAATTTTCTACCTATTAAATTGTGTTTTACACCTACCCCAACCTTAAACCTACCCCTTACAAGAAATGTAATTATTGTTGTACAGTATGACTAAAATGATGCTATATTGATTTGTGCATGCCCAGGAGTTTTAGCTGTATCCCTTCTAGCCTTAATCCTACAACAGTGATGAGAAAGGCAGCTACAGTGCTAAAAATTCTGCTTCAGAGATCTTCTGTTGAAAAGGACTTAAACAATTAATTTCCATTAATAAGGCTGCACTACAAACAGTCCTCATCTCTCAGTTTGACTGCATGAGCTGCACATCTTCCATCAGGCTCTATTTTTTTTATTTGTCAGGAGAATAATGTAACGCTTGGTATTGCATTTGTTACACTGGTATCACCAGGATTTCTGTGATGTTTCTCCAAACGCTCACGTCTCCTTCCAGGCTGTTTGACACGGCCCTTTAAAACTCAGTTTTCTCCACTTTTTTCACTAAAATCTGCAGTCCTGATCAGCAGTGTTTACTGGAATATTTCTAAAGCTGGGAAATACAACATTTACTGTCAAAATGACTAAAAGCACTTTGGCATTTTCCAGATGATGATGTTTAATTCATGCAGCATACACATTACATAATATATGATGTTAAGGAATAATTGACCACAGGCTGTTGAATTATTGAGAAATATTGTAATGACCACAGCACTTCTCACCGTGACCGCATTACTAGCCGGTGTGCATTTCTGTTCAAGAATTTAATGGATCAGAGTCAATTATGTCTACACTTCTAGGTTTCCTGAAGAGTATAATGTCACCTCACTGCACACGGTTTCTGCAAATGCTTCTTATTGCTTTCATAGATGGAACCTTTATCTGGACCCATCCGAGCATCAGCCATGTTCCTCACCAACATGATTTATCTCTATTACTAATGTTGAAAATCTCAAAGGCAGTGTTTGGTTTTGCTTTGAGACACTGGCATTTTCCCAACAGGAATCAAGGCCGGTCCTGTGGAAGCCACTCTCTTATTTATGATAAATACTTCATTAAAGATGTTAGTGAGGAGCCCGCAAACATTGAAAATACATTATCTGATGTTCAGATGTCCATTATAAAGTGAGCTTCACAAAAAAGCTTTTTTAACTTTAATAAAGTGATGCTCTCTGTTTTAAGTGCTCTTTTTAAGTTCATGGTAAGTAATACAGCATTGTGAATATTAAAGAAGTGGTTCACTTCCAAAACAAAAATGTACAGATAATGTACTCACCCCCTTGTCATCCAAGATGTCTTTCTTTCTCCAGTCGTAAAGAACTTATGTTTTTTGAGGAAAACATTTCAGGATTTCTCTCCATATAATGGAAAAAATCGTCCAACATTGCTGCAGAAGCACTGACCCAGTGTTTATAAAGTGAACATGCAAAGAAGGTCAAACAGCCTTTACAAAAAAAAAAAGGTGTAAAAGCGATTTAGGACGATTTTGAAGTTGGAGGAGAAAATGAGATGGGAGTTTTTCGACATACCCTATTTGTCATGAACCGGAGTTCACGCAGAGCTACACAAGACGAGCATTTGAGGTTAAAAAGTGTATAAATTGTAATTTATTTTTAGACAATAACAGATCATTTCGCTAGATAAGACCCTTCTTCTTTAGCTGGGATCATTTAGAGCCGTTTGAAGCTGCATTTAAACTGTATTTTGGAAGTTCAAACTCGCAGGCACCATAGAAGTCCACTATATGGAGAAAATTCCTGAAATGTTTTCCTCAAAAAACATCATTTCTTTATGACTGAAGAAAGAAAGACATGAACATCTTGGATGACAAGGGGGTGAGTACATTATCTGTAATTTTTTGTTCTGAAAGTGAACTACTCCTTTAAGAAATGCAACTGTATTAAAAAACAACTGATGTTGTAAAGAGGTGTTCATTATTAGGTTGTTAATGCATAGTAGTAATTCAAGCTATTAATGCAACGAAATCTGTACAAGTTAACATGAACAAATATTAACTGATGCTGTATACAGATCTCGCTCACTGTTAGTTCACGTTAACTAATGCACTATTTAATGTGACCAAATACCTTTAAACTCATGAGACTCAGTAGATTCCTTGGGTCAAACAGAGTCGATTGGTACCCAGTGTGCCTATGTCTGCATAAACGGTCCAGTTTACTCAAAGAAACAAGCTCATTTCACACAAACATAACTGAAAGTTCATTGCACTTAGAAGAAATACTCAAACTGTCAGTAAATACTGTAAGAATAAATGTTGAACTGATGTGTTATCTCTGCTAGTGTTTCATGTGTTGTCACGCTTTTCTTTAGCGGGCTCAAATGAAGTAAATTCACAATACTCTTAAATACTGCTTTGTAAACGTACATGATGTAAGGTAACCGGCTGCCCTGATTCAAACTCGTGTTTTACAGCCGTTTGCAATTTCGCTGTAAAATGTATACAGTAGATGTTCTGGATGTGACTGTGGTACTGAAGGGAGGAACATCCTTCAGTCCTGAGGTTTAACAGGAGGTGTAAATGTGAGCTGTTCTTTACCTCATGATATATGGATGGCTTGGACAGGGACGGGATCATGAATGATAACAGCTTGCTGTTTCCATCTTTATCCACGATTTCCTGCAAAACAAACAGTAATGGGTGTGACACAATCAGGTTATCGAGTATTTTTTTTCCCTTAAAAGTTTCCATTCATTTGTTACATGAAATTTGTTCCTTTCAATATTACATTAACCCCCTGGGGTCGACAAACGC
>JAUZSZ010000104.1:99217-115420 GCA_034780575.1 Labeobarbus marequensis | reverse complement strand
TTTGTTTTGTTTTTCTAGATTAAATATGCTCTTATTTTAGTTGCAGCCATAAAATGACTGGTTTCTTGAAATATTGTGTGTTAATTCTTGAAAAGATTATTCAGTTATTCAATTAATTATTCATTGTTATGATTGTGTAATGTAGAAGAATGCAGATGCGCAATAAAACAATTTCTCTGCTTTTATTATTTCCATACAGTGTATGCCATAAGTATGTAAAATATATTTAAATATTTTTAAATACATACATGTTTACCTTCCTCAGTATTGTTGCACTGTAGGAATAGTGGTTTAAGCAATGGAAGTTTGTACAGTGCAGTGTGTTGCAGGCTTTCAAGAAAAAAGTAATAGGGGCCTGTGCCCCAGTAGAACTTTAGGTCTAGCAACGCCCCGGTGCTTTAGTAAAAATCTGTATTAGATTATCATGTCAATCATTTGACCTTTTGTCAGATCTTGGTAAGTACTGCAAATTTTCATTAGTGAATCTAACAAAACATATCAAAAGAAATAAAAAATGCTGAAGGAAATTAAGCCTTTTTTGGGGAATCCGTCTCAACAGCTTGAAGACGAAGCACTGCAGGACGCTGATTTTCTGGAGCACAAGAGGCTCCTAAGATCTGGAACATGCAGATCAAAGTACCTTGAGGTGAAGGTTTGCTCGCCGGAGCTTAACCTTGTTACAAATTTGGTCAAAAACTTGGTCAATCCGCTTTCTCTGGGATGGAGACTCACTACACTCAGATATCATCCCTTTGCAGTGAGGATGAGATTGCAGTTTGATACTTCTATTAAATATAAGTATGAATTTCAGAAGAGTTGTCTAAAGTACCGATCATTTTAGCCAATCACAGTCATATCTGTTCAGTGTGTGAACACATTGGCCAATCAGCGCTGTTCAAGAATCCGCTCAACAGCGCTCAGATGCTAGTGGGAAATGCTGGTATTGTCTCATTTTTAAAATTTCAGTACCTACTGGTACCGAAGTCGGTATTTTTTAACAACCCTAGTGTGAATAAGTGTAAAATGGGTGTGTTGTAGTTTGCATCAGTTTTAAGGTTTGAAAGCATAGTTATGAATGGATTTTGATGATCTTTGTGATTTTATTTTTTCGAGATCTTAAGGAATTTTTATGACGGTCACAGGCCAAAACGTTATGAATTAGACTCTAGGTAGGTGAAGGGCAGAAACTGCATTTGGACCAATGGGAAGTCCTGTCCTTCCCGGGCTCGGTACCAGAGGCGGTGATCTTGTCCTCCTGTTGGCCTAGCATCTTTATCTGATGGAGTCGGACAGTTTAGTTATGTTAGTCCACCTAGATCCAGTCAAAAAGTATAAAACCTTTGTCCACCACCATGAACTGGATCCTGGCGTGCTCCAGAATGCTGCTCACTACAGTTTGTTGAAAAATGTTTAATTTAGTGACTTGAATATAAAGAAAATCAATAATGGGAATTCTGAAAAGTGCATTACAGAAGCAGAATCTTTTTTTTTTTTTTTTTCTGAGATTACAAGTTTATCTGCATACATACAGTACACACACAGATCAATATACACTATAGAGTAAATCTCAACTGTCTGATTGCTTGTATTGCCCAGCACTAATCTGCTAAATGTGATTTTAAGTCAAGAAGATAGAATAAACAACTTGAGCATGATTTTGTTTATTGTGAAGCAGCTTTGAAACTGTGTATTGTGAAGAGTGCTATCTAATCAGATGTGGCCTGACTGGATATTGTCTGTAGTTTTGGCAGGTTACAGTAATGACGCTCGACTGCAGGAGGCTCTGCGGCAGGACGCGTCTCGTAAGGGATCGGTGGTCAACGTCAATCCTGTCAACACACGGCCCCAGAACGACACGCCAGAGATCCGCAAGTACAAGAAGAGGTTCAATTCAGAGATCCTGTGCGCTGCTCTCTGGGGTGAGTATGTCACGATTCCCCAGCCACCAGACTCACCACCAGTCTAACTGTAAATAAAATCCCAAAATCAAAAGAGCAAAGGCTCTGTGATTTTTGATATGCCAGTGCACATAAGCTTTTATGTCTTACATGTGCAAAGCATTATTTTGAGTTGTTCACTAGTCACTTCAGAGCTGAGCCTGAGGAGGGAAGTGCACTCCAGCAGGATTTGCTCTTAGCAGTGAAAGAAGTGTGCTTTAGTCTTCAATTACAGCAGCACTACCGGAACACTACCACACCACAGACTTAATTCCTCTGAAATCACCTGTGTGCTGTATGTCAAGCTCATCCTCACCTTATTAAAGCACACAGAGAAACGAATGTCTCATAGATCCTGATGTATTTACACAGCTTTCTTCTCTAGTGCATTATATATCCTAATTATGTTCTTCTTAAATTAAAGCTGCAGTCCGTAAGTTGTGCTTCTTTGTCGCCGTCTCTGTTTGAAACCTGCAACTGGAGCTATTTGCAGAATTAGCTTCATTGCGTGGGCTGTGAATTTTCAGCAGATAGTCATCTTAACAAGTTATTAACAAATCTGCCACTTTTGTTCTGACCAACTGAGGAAAAAAGCATTACAATAAATTGCACAACCAATGGTAATTAAATCTAACTAATTAGTTAATTAGCTCATATCAAATCAAACCTTGCATATTATATTTTCTCAAATTGTTAATGTTAACAACATCAGCATTGCGTGACTCTGAGTATAGTGTGTATTAGCGTGTAGGTTTCAATTTCTGTACAGTCTAATCTAATTGTCATACCATTCGAATAAAGAAATTCTTCTAACCCAAAAAGCAAACTATGCTCCCTTCGAACTGGTTTACTTTAGAATACAAATACAAAAACTGGAACATAATCTGATTTCAGTCATAATCCGTTCTGGATTACAATTCGCCATCAAAATGATAAATGTAATTATTCCAGCTGCTGTGAGAAAAGGCTATAAACGATCCTCCACCTGCAGGATCCTCACATGAGATATAGTCTATTAGCTGGGAAAACTTCTTTGTTATTTACAGATGTGACGGAATGACGCAGCATGCTCGAATTTCCCATGCATTTCTACCAGCACCACTCAGATTAGAAAACATTATTACAAGCTTACTTCTGTGGATCGGGCTAAAGTAAGGCGATCGTTTTGAATACTGACTGGTTATATACTTGCTCAAAAATTGATTTTGGATCATTTTTAACCAAAAAAAGTTACAGACTGCAGCTTTAACAAGAGCCATGATTTGAGTGCAAAAAGAAAAATATTGCTAAATCATTTAGTAGACATTCCTGGTGTTATTGTGAATGAATGATTAGTGCATGTGTTTCCAAAGAAAATGAAACCCTTAGAACAACTCTAACATCTTTCTATTTTGGCTTTCACTTCTCACCATCCAGTTAAGTTCTTGTGAATAAAAAAAAGTGCATGATTTTTTTTTTCTACAAAAGAGAAGTAGGCTTTGAACAGTGTCATCTGAACTATCCCTCAAGTTCCTGGACTGGAGTGTGCCGATGATGCTAGAAAAGTGCGATTGAAGACCTTTACTGTGTTTCTTCAGAGATCAGCGAGAGTCTTTAGGTGGCTTCACTGTGGCTTCAGGCGGAGAGAGGGCTGTCTTTGACGTGTTTCTTTCCGCAGGAGTGAATCTGCTGGTGGGCACGGAGAGCGGCCTCATGCTGCTGGACCGCAGTGGTCAGGGCAAGGTCTACCCGCTCATCAGCCGCAGACGCTTCCAGCAGATGGAGGTTCTGGAGGGACTCAATGTGCTGGTGACCATATCAGGTAAGCCTGACCTCTGCAGGCATGGAGGATGTTTCTGCGTCATGCCGCTGTTGTGTAACTCTGTGTGGTCTGACTCTCTCTTACACACTCTGTGTAGTTCCTGTATGTTCCTCTGTGTCTATCTGTCTGTGGTCTCGGAGTTTCGGACGTGACACATGTGATATGGAAACTCTGATCGGATTAAAACAGAAATTGTGCAAATGCTTTTTTAATATTGCGCTGACACAAGCTGTAGTTTAGACATGGTGAAATATTCCATTACACACACAGACGCTTTTGAAACAGCTGTGGCATTTAATAAGCCTTCAATTCACACTTCAGATCCAGATCAACCTTCTGAGAAACTGCATTCTCCCAGATGTTGAAACATGAAACTGAAGTCATTTAGTCATGTACAGAAATAATTAATCATACTGCTAATTCTTAGAAAATGAATATTGTTTTACTTTAATTTGAAAAGTTTTCTATTAGGGATGCACAATATTGGATTTTCGTCGATATGGAATATGCTGAAATTTTTAAACCCATTATGGCCGATACTGATCTCCTTTTGTTTAGAAACAACACCAGATCTCTTCTGTGTAATTGTTTTCAGTTTTGGTTAGTTTTGAGCTAAACTACTTAGGCTTGTTAATACTAAATAAACATTAAAATTCATTTTATAGAGAGCTTGAAAATAACTATAATAGAATCAACAGTAATCTTAAAATTGTATTTGCAGATTTAATATTTCTAGATAGTCTGAAGCAAAAGAACTGTAAAAGTTCTACAA
The DNA here is from genome assembly GCA_034780575.1 of Labeobarbus marequensis. NCBI lineage: Eukaryota > Metazoa > Chordata > Actinopteri > Cypriniformes > Cyprinidae > Labeobarbus > Labeobarbus marequensis. The sequence continues at coordinate 110,910 of JAUZSZ010000104.1, read as the reverse complement.
ATCTTTTAGAGCTCCTTGTGTTTAAGTTTTAATAATCCCTTTGTAAAATATTACACTTGAATGAATAAATCTGTATATAAAAAACTATTTTATTTACAAGTGTCATGTTTCTGATTTTTATTCATGTGAGCTATAGTGACTGTTGACTCTATCGCACAACGAGCGTGTCTTTCTGTATGTGCATTCTCTAATTTATAACAGCGATCCAAAACAGTGAATCTAGTCACGCTTCAGGAATGAGCGTACCTTGAGCACATGTGAGTTACTCATCATATCGGCAAGGCATTTCGGCATCATTTTTCAAATCGGCCCGATTCTGATATTTAAATTTTAAGGCTTTGATTACACACGCCATTGATTCGGACGTTCTGCGAGTTTGGTCTGGACCAGAAGAGCAAGGGAACCGAAGTACTTTGTTTTGTTTGTAGGGAAGAAGAATAAATTGCGGGTGTACTATCTGTCCTGGCTGAGGAACAAGATCCTCCATAATGACCCTGAGGTGGAGAAGAAGCAGGGTTGGACCACCGTAGGAGAGCTCGAGGGCTGTGTGCACTACAAAGTCGGTACGTCTTCATATCCCTTCATATCATATCACAGCTTTATTATATCTGCTCCTTACTCAGGCATTGATCTGATCGCCTGTTGCTCTGTTTGGTCTGTAGTGAAGTACGAGCGGATCAAGTTCTTGGTTCTGGCTCTGAAGAATTCAGTCGAGGTGTACGCCTGGGCTCCCAAACCCTACCATAAATTCATGGCTTTCAAGGTGAATGAGCAGACATGAGTGTGAGTGATGTTCTGAGCTGCTGAATACTGCGCTCCTCACCTGCACACTTCTGAGGGCGCAACTTAGAGCCTTGACTCTGACCAGTGAGCTTTGTCAAAAGAGCACAAACGTGTCATTCAGCCGCATTTCTACATGATTACTGACCACAATCAAACTCTTGCTAAAACGTATGCAATGATTCAGGGGAGCCTGTTTGTAGCCTGGTTAAAGTACAGAAGCTGCAAGGAGTTCCACTTTCTACAGACATTCAGTGAAGTTATTGCTTAAATGACACGCCAGCGCAGTGACTTCGGTGACAGGAGTCGGAGAGGACAGGATTGCAGTGCTTTAGTGTGTTCTCTGTCCTCCGCTCTGCAGCATTTCCCTACCAAAACTATTCATTATCTCAGAGGAACAAAAAAGCATGCTTCCATCTTGATCTGGGATCAGTTGTTCTATGCATTAGAATGTTGCAACCATTGTTCCGGTGGAAATTTTGCAACATAAATATGCAACTTCTACTCACACAGTTGCTAGTGAAAGAGAACCAGTGTTAGCATGCATTATTTTTAATTTGATAAAAATAGTTCATTTAGAGATGTGGGGGCTTCGTCTTCCAGGTATGAAATCGTCTGCGTTGGCAGTGTCACTTAATTGTTCATGACTCTCCATTTGAGGAAGTTAGCGTGCGAGTGATGACAGAAGGACAGGCTTGGGATCAGTGACCAGCACTGGTTTCTAGAGTCAGAGACAGCTGGACACACTGACCGGAGTTGTACCCATCACAGCTGCACTCACAAGCTTTCTGTGGCCCTGCTCTCACCAGGAACATCATCAGTGACTGCAGATGATAGAACGAAGGCTGTTTGTTAGCACTAAGGACAATAACTATGAAGTTTAGCATCCACACAACATCTTTAACAGCAGCTACACAGAGGCACAATATTGCTGCAATCACTTTCAGAGCGATTCTTTGATGAATAATAACATTTATAGCCGGTCAGAATGCAGCTGACTTCATAGAGCTTGCTCTGGATGCTAATGTAGTTCTCGTTCCTGGTGTGAATGGGCTGAAATGTGATCTTGAAGACTGTGGCAGTGAAAGAATGAATAATCTGAGTGTTTTCCTCTCTGTGTGGCAGTCGTTTGGTGATCTGGTGCACAAGCCACTGCTGGTTGACCTCACAGTTGAAGAAGGCCAAAGGTTAAAGGTCATCTACGGGTCCTGCTCTGGCTTTCATGCTGTGGATGTGGACTCGGGAGCCGTCTATGATATTTACCTGCCAACTCACGTATGTAGTGATGGAGAAGAGCTTTGAGCTTCTTCATCTGAGGTGTGCTCCTGACCTTCATCTTCCTCTCTCTCTGCTTCTAGATTCAGAACAACATTCAGTCGCACGCCATCATCATCCTGCCCAACACGGACGGCATCGAGCTGCTGGTGTGCTACGAGGACGAGGGCGTGTATGTCAACACCTACGGCCGCATCACCAAAGACGTGGTGCTGCAGTGGGGCGAGATGCCCACGTCCGTTGGTACAGTCCTTCAGTCATGTTCAGAGAGCCAAATTGTTTTTACTAGCCCATAGCTGTCAGTACCTTCACATGCAGTCTTTGTGTAGTTGAGCTACACTGCGTTAAATGCAGTCACACATTTCTTCTGTCAGAGCCACTACCAGTGTACCAGTGTAATGATTTTCATGTTTTGAAAAGTAAAGCACACGTGATGGATTGGCACGGCAGTTCAGTGCAGAATCAGGTTGGTCATTAAATCATTTAAGATACAACACAAATACTATAATGCACAGGAAGCAAAAATAAGTCCTTTTGGCTAATCGGTTCCCAGCAGCTACTGTAAAGGTAAGAGTCCGGCGCTGGGAAGGACTCTGGAACAGCCTAGCCATTAACATCGTCAATCTAGAAAACACTATTATTATTACAGCTCCTGATTGCATGATATCTTTCTCTCTTCTGACTGTCATATCCCATCTTTCTCTAAGGTGTATTTTTCTTTTTTCCTTTTTTTAAAGGTAATGGTATCTGTTTATTTGTTTTTTTGTTTTGCATTTATTATGGACTTTATAATGGAGTTAATGGGAGTCAGGGAACATTAATTATGGAGACTCCAGACTTGGCTGGATGGTCCCAAACATGCACATCTACTCAGTCACAGACACCGTCTGAATTTGAGAATTTTAGTTTTATGGATTTAGCCATGACTTTGGACTTCATTAAGATGATTTTAGAGGCGCGTAAGCATCTTGTGCTTGAGCTGGAGCCCTGCTGCAGACAGAATGACTGAATGAGCTCAGTATCTCAGCATGAAGCAGAAGGGTTTGATCCTGGCCTCCCAGCGTTTACGGTCTCCTCAGATCTCATGCGTCTCTTCATCAGCTTCTCTGCTGATCCTGGAGCCCGTCTGAGGGCCCCGATCCAGTGCAGATAATGCTCAAGCTTGACCTGGATCACCTCTCTCCGCTCTTGTCATGGGTGACCACCATTCACTCGTTTTCTCGAAGCATCGATTACAAACCCTGACGATGCATCAGTCTTGATTTTGAATTGTGAATCGTTGATTTTGGCCGGTAATCAGTTTAAAACACTAAGGATCGAATGAATTGCGATTTCTACACCAATTCAGTGCTTTAAAATATATATATACACATTAAATCACCACAAGCATGAATTAATGGAGACGTTGAACAGCGTTGTTCGCGCCTCACATCTGTCCTTCATGCGCTCCACTATTACCATCATCTGACCAGCCAATGTGTGATCTCTCCGTCGTGCTCATGGCCAGTACTGATAGAGTAAAGTAGTTTTACTTTACTGTAGTTTTTCAGTGCTCTCGGTCATATCATTGACATTACCTGAGCAGTTCAAGGCTGTCTAAAAGCATACGCACAGTTCCTCTGAGTGATAAATGACTTTTAACTGAATGTCATTAAATAGAAAGTATGAAGTACATTAAATTAACCACAGCATTAACAATGACCTTGAAATAAAACCGCAAGGTTTATCTATCAATCAGATGCATGGAAGTTGCGTTCGTTATTGTAGCAAACAGACATCAGGTGCATTTTCTATCAGTATCATCATTCACTGATAGAGAGGAAAAGTTAAATATTGTCGCTTTTTATTTGATGAAAATAAGATAAGTCTGCTAAATTAGAAACTAATTTTGTACTTAATGCATTTTAATTATGAGGAAGTGGAGTTGAAGTGCAACTAAAGATATATACTGAGTTATATTTGATTGTGCTAAAATGGAACTATTGCTTGTATAATTCAGGTTCACTTTTATTATATTGCATTTAAAGACAGATATTGTTCAAAGATCATACAGTCCTCATCAATAGTGACATTAAAACACATATTAAGCTTAATATTAAGAAATGTGCATTGTGCACTAGTACTCCAAATAAAGTTTAATTATAGTTTTTATATCAGCAAGTCTTGAGCGATATGTCAGTAAATGTATTAATAGATTTGAACTATACTTAGTTTGAAATAAATGTTTTTAAAATACATTACTTTTTTTTTTACCAAGGTAAATTTTACATATGCCATATGTCATGCCATAGCATCATTAAACTAACTTTTCATTAACATAACATCATTAATCTAACAAGTGTTTTTCTCTATCCAGCTCCACAAAGGCTGCAGTGTAATTTGGCTCCTGACTAAGCTTATAAAGCATTTTAATAATCCTGAATGCACTTAAAGAATCCTGAATCGAAATGCATTGAATTTAATTGTGAATTGTCTCGAACCGGTCTGAATTTGCAAATGAATCGTGAATTGAATTGATTTGCTGTTTATCCAAAGATTTACAGCCCTAGAGACCAGTATGTGGGAGGGTCAGGGTCGCTGTGCCCCTGCTTCATTTGACCTCGCTCCAAAGCGGTCAGTCTTGTGGTGTGGTCATGAACAAAGCCAGCACTGCTGCATTTTCCTTTGAGACATTTCTGTTCAAAACTCACTCCTATTAAATGATGTCCTTGTGTTTTTATGTTGTAATATCTAATGCATCTGTTCAGGCACTCAGTCAGTCAGTAGTCCCAGTCAACAATGAGAGTTTAGCCTAGCTGTACCTCCCCGTGTGTATTTGTGAGCACATTTTTATTCCTCGCCTGTATTTTGTGTATCTTGCAGCTTATATTCGCTCTAACCAGATCATGGGCTGGGGAGAGAAGGCTATAGAGATCCGCTCGGTGGAAACAGGCCACTTGGATGGAGTTTTCATGCACAAAAGAGCTCAACGACTCAAGTTTCTGTGTGAGAGAAATGACAAGGTGCGTTTTTAGATCCTCTTTGGCTCCTTCTGCTGTAAAATCAGTTTGTGGGCTTTACCTGTACAATGAAAAATATTTCTGAAATTTGCATTATATTTTGCTTTAATGATGATGTATGAATTCTGTGTTTAACAGTAATAAGAGTGTGACGGGAACCGTCATTGAGAATAACATCCAGACTTTTTTGCAACAAGCAGTGGAAAATGTGATCTGTTATAATTGTGTAAAAAAAAATTTGTTTTCTTTCTGCAAAATGTGATTGTTTGTGTGTTTTGATTTTGGTGTGAATTATGTCCTGATCATACCAGAACATGCTCTTGAGAGGTTTAGTGATCTGTTGAGATCTGTGAGCTGGATCTGGTTGTTTCGGTCCAGAAGCTTTCGGTGAAGTGTTGATGAAGTCAGGTGTGCTGATCTGTGTGGTCTGCAGGTGTTCTTCGCCTCGGTGCGCTCTGGAGGCTCGAGTCAGGTGTACTTCATGACGCTGGGACGCACCTCTCTGCTCAGCTGGTGAAGACGCGTCTGAGGTTCTGGACGTGATCAGCCGAGGCCGCTGGAGGACTGACGAACACACTGATGAAACTGCGTCCTTGTGCAGCCTGCTGCATGAGGAACGGCTCGAGTATCTACAGTATTATTGCTAGTCTGTGTAAATGTCTTTCTCTAGAGTTTAATAAAATCTGACTCCGCTGAGAGGAACGCTGCTGTCGTGTCTCTCGCTCACACATAGTGTTCTGACAATGGTGAAACACTAGATGGCTTTGTTTTGTCATGTATTTTTTATTTATGGCTTGTATTTATTTCTAGGGTTGTTTTTTTTTTGTTAAATTAGTTTGTTCAAAGCAGAGTAGTTCCAGTAATGTGGTGGATTCCTGAGAGCTTGCTCTGATGAAGAAGCGGATTGCTGCATCAGCTTCAGTTTTGCTTTCGGCTCATCAAACACATGGATTTAGATCAGTTCGTGTGTTTAACGCCGACTGTCCTGTGGCTCTCTTTTTCATCATCTTGTCTGCTCTCATGCCATCTCTTCTCCTTTCATTTTATAGTCTCTTATCCTCTTTTTCTTCTGCCATGTGTCGGCTGACCGTGGCCTGGTTCCTGTTGTTTTAATTGTGCATCAAAATGATGAATGAAGGAGTTTAAATCAGGCTGAGCATCTCCACTGCATCCAAACCTCAAACCTGACCTCGACCCTGACCCTGACCCTGACCCTGACCGTCATTATGTTCTGAGGAGCGTCTTTGAGAAACCGTGAGTGAAGACCAGTTCTGCCATTTCATGCTTTGGACCTGGAAACTGAATCTGAACTGTCCACTCAACATCCAGACCACAAACTGCAGTCATAAAACTGACATTTGAATCGTTTTGTATGTTGTTTTTTTTGTGCGCTTGACCAATGAATTTTGAAGATACGTGGATTTCATTATCATCACAAGCGGAGGAATAAAGATCCCTGTGATGAAACACTACCTTCAGTCGGTTGTGAAAGACCATCTTGGTCATGGACTGTGATTATTACGAACTGAAACTGAACTGTGTTTATTTAATGAAAGGCAGGACTGTGGAATGAAGCGATTGAACCAAATGAACGGGATGAGCGTGCACGAGTCCAGAGACGCTTCCAGTGTCACTGCTTTTCTGTTTTCTCTTCCTGCTTTTAAAGTTCACACACACACATAAACACACACACACTCTATTACACACACTCATGCACACACACCCACACTCTCTCTCACACACACTCACAGACATAGACACATACACTCACGTCACATCTCTCATAGACACACTCTCACTCTCACTCACATACACACACGTTTGTTTTTGTTAAAAGTGGGGACATCCCATAGGTGTAATGGTTTTTATACTGTACAAACTGTATGTGCTATTGCCCTACACCAACCATACACCCTAACTTAGCCCTCACAGGAGACTGTGACTTTCTACTTTCCCCCAAAAAAACTCACTCTGTGTGATTTATAAGCGTTTTGAAAAGTGGGGACATGGGTCAATGTCCTGAAAAGTCACCTTCACCTTGTAATACCTGTGTCATTATACACATTTATGTCCTCATTTGTCACAAAAACACACACAGACACACACACACACACACACACCCACATTCTCTCACACACACTCTCTCACAGACACACTCACACACTCTCTCACACACACACCCCTCACATCTCTCTCACACACACTCACAGACACACACACACACACACATTCTCTCACACACACTCTCTCACAGACACACTCACAAACTCTCTCACACACACACCCCTCACATCTCTCTCACACACACTCACAGACACACACACACACACACCCCTCACATCTCTCTCACACACACTCACAGACACACACACCTCACATCTCTCTCTCACACACTCATAGACACACACACTTCTGCTGACTGCAGTGAATCTGCTGGATGATGTCTCTTATGATTACTGGAGGTATTTTGTTTAGTTCATCTCTTCCCACACACACTATAGATTTATATGTTCTATAAGTTCTATATTTATGTTTCTTGTGTTATTTAGCATTAGATCATTTTAAGATTTCAGCGAAGCTGTTGAACTTTCAGTGAGGTTTGTCATTAGAAGAAGGTGAATAATGCCAGTGGCAAACTCTTAAGAGTGTAGCAAACATGTTTAGAAAATCCACGAAATGAAAACTGCTTTGGCGCTTTGTTTTTAAGCTTTAACTTTGAGAGTTTCTCAGTCTTTCACATAGTTAAACACAACTAGTGATTGTGATGTTTCAGTTCTTGCCCTGATATAGTGACCTGAAATATATTCATCTGGAGAAAAAGAAAAGAGGTTTAAACAAGGTTTGTAAATCTAATGTTCATTACTGTTTGATTTGAAGATTTTTTTTCAGCCATAATTCTTGTTGATTAATCAGTGTTAATAATTCGGATGGTGTTTCCTCAGCGCTGCTTTGACTCTCTGGAGCTGTTCTTGGCTGACTGGTTGTCTGTTTTCAGTCGTGGCACTGTACCGTATGTCATCTCTCTATATGACAGGAAGTCCTGTATTTTCCTGATGGTCCTTTGTTTTTCTTTGGAAATAAATTGGGTTTACTTTAAGGAGTGATGCCTGTGTTATTTGTCATGTTTGTCGTGTAAATGATGTTTCTTCAGTCTGCTGTCGCTCCAGTGCGTGTCTGTTGTTAAGGAAGGATTTCTGAGGGGTTAGGAAAGTCTTGAAGCGCGTCTCTGGCTTCTTCAGCTCGAGAGGAGTGACAAACAAATGCCTGCTGCACACAGATTTCTGTTTTCTGTTCAGTAGCCCTAACTATAGACCTCACAAGTGTCTTGGTGGAAGAGTGACATCTCACAGCAAGAATTGGCAGATGTTTCATGAAGATCAGATGCTCTGCCGCTGCTGGACACACCACACACTGATATAAATCTGCAGAATCTTTGGGAGAACGAGCTTGAATCATCTTCATTCACAACATTCTGAAAACTGACATTTTACATCACAGTCCTACGGTCAATCTTATGATTTTATTGTATCATTTCCCTCACAATTGCTCATTTTTACATTTACTTGACACTTATCCAGAGTAATGCAGCAGCAAAATTCATGACCACAAAGCACGAGTAACATGAGAAATACAGCACTGCGGGAAACTTGCAGCTTCTAGAGATCAGAAAAATGCATTTCATCTGCTCATGACTCATGCAGTATATACAGCGTTTTCACCATTTGAACTCTTTCCATCAGCATTTTTAACATTTTCTATTTTTATTTGTTTAACCAGGAAGGTCCTGTTGAGATGCAATATCTCTTCTACCAGGGAGTCCTGGTCAAGATAGGCAGCAAAGGACAAAGTTACTAAGAAAAAGAAATCACCACATAATGAGCAAACACAAAATGCAATTTTCTAAAAATAATACAAATCCTAATCAGTTATTAAAATGTACACTGTTCTATATAAACAGACTTCAAAATATTTTTAAACATAGCGAGATATGGTACATATTCCATATGTACCTTGAAGCTCATTCCATACATACTGCACAAATATTTATGATAACAGATAAACTCTTAAGATGTTGATTTTTCATACAGATGTAACAGACACCAGTCTGTTACTTAGTTTTTTAAGCTGCTAATACACCCCTCACCACTAGGGGTAGTGGCTAACCTTAGATAAAGAAGCAATCGAGCAGTAGAGTAAGGAAGCAAGCTGAACACGCAGCGCCAGCTGAAGCTTGGGCCCTGATCCTCTGAGATGGATTTTTTGTTTTGTTTTGTATAGCAAAACAGATCCATCACCCATGTGCATAAGATATACAGTAGGTGGCGGTAATACTCCTAAGGAGTGAACGGCCATTGAACCAAAAGAAGAAGAAGATGAATCAAGACTGATTTGAGCTGAATAATGACACTGTTTTCTTTAGCTGCTTATAGTTGAACTGAACTGGTTTCAAAATTTATGAACTTCACAGTTATTGAACTGAAGAGCTGAACAATGACACTATTGTCCCACTATTTGAAGAAGTTTGTATCATTGATTTTGTTCTTTTCCTGACTAATTATTATGAAGCTGCCTTGAAACAATATTGTATAAAGCAGTATTGACATTTATTCACTTCAACATTTTTTTAATTATTTATGTATAAATAAACAGAGGGGTGCACCGTGCATTACTGGTCATTAAATATGTAGATCAATAATGGAAAGCGTGTACCTGCGCAGGGTCCTGGAGGTAAAGTCCCACAGCGCGATGGTCCCATCGGAGCCTCCAGACACCAGGTAAGATGAGTCTGGAGAGAAAGCGCACACCCTCACCGGACTCCTGCCCGGATGCTCCAGGACTGCCTCGATCTCTCCGGTGTCCATCGACCATACCACGGTGGTGGCATCGGTGGAACAGGAGGCCAGGTACTGACCGCAGGCGCTGAAGCAGCAGCAGTGGACGCCGTAGCCGTGTCCGGACAGCGGGGAGAAGGGCAGCTCGCGGAAGTCTCGCGTGGAGTAAACGCAGATGCTCTTATCGGCGGAGCAGGTGGCCAGAAGAGAGCCGGAGAACGCGCAGCAGTTCGATGACTTTGTAAGGTACAGATCAGAGACACCATGTTTGTGTTTATGTCTTGTTGTCTGACTGGTCCCTTTAAATACACAGGAAGAGGAAGTGTCTTACATAACGGACAAAACAACAGAATTCACCTTTAGTCTGTCTAACCTCTAAAAGCTGGAGTTTGACACATTATTCAAAACAGTCAAACCACTTGGCATTACAAAAATGCTTCGTAAGTTGTGTTGTAATATCTCTGGCCACTCCTAGACAGCATAATGAAATGATCCATTATCGTGTTTAATAATCTAGTGTTACATTTCAGTATTTTTTAAATGTATTTTCATTGTTTATGTCAAATGTAAGCGGTGTTCGAAGACATGACGTACCTTTCGCGAACACTTCCTGGTTCTGTCACGTGACTTTAAGGAACCCCGCGTGGTTTTGTTTACAGCGCTGTGTGTGTTTTGTCACTTTATCAGACTGCTGTAAATCTGTATTTGTTTATATTATGTGCAGCCATATTCAACTTTATGCACTTATTTCTACAAATTAATATTTGAATTCAATGTTAAAGGTTAATAACTAACTGTAAATAATATTTTATTATAACTTTTTCTTTTTCAGAGACAAATATTTGAGAAGATCCGATAAAGTACTGAAAAGAAGTGTCAGCAAATACCAGTGTCAAGTATATGGTATAAAACTCACCATTTGGTATTCATCTTTATTTGAAAGTAACATGGCAGCTTTTGAAGAGTTTCCTGATCTTTAAATAAATATGATGTACTGGTATTTTCATGGCAAGATAAAAACTGTAAAAGAAAAAGACAAACCCTAAGTGTTGGAAACTAGCTATTCATTTTCAACAGTATCAATTCATTTATCTTTTGTTGCTCATTTAAGGGTAAAACACTGAATAAAAGATCTTGCATTAATATTTAGAAATGTGTAAAAAATTAACTGATCAAATATTTTTTTATTGCTGCCCATTGAAGGGTTAAACACTTGAATAAAAATTGGTGAATTAAGGCATTTCATTAACATTTGAAATTATTAATTTAAAAAAGGCCTTTTTCACTAATAACATGACCCGTAAAATGAAAGAAAATGAGAGCACTGCCCGTGGGAAAAGGAATAAAATAACACATTAGACACTGTCTGGATTTAAAAACATCCTTTTAATAAGTCCGTGCCAAACATCCACACTCGCACTCTCACATACACACACTCACACTCACACACACACACACACACACACACGCGCACGCACACACACTAGTGAAAAATAATGCTCCTACAAAAAGAACGCTACCATTTGTTTCCCACAATACCTTTAAATAAAATAACTTCAAGTACTCTGACGCAGGTACAAAAAACCTCTGTTCTAGCTGCCTCCAGTGGGCCACGACGCACGCGGGTGCTTACAGAACGCCTGCTGTCCATCTCGGAGTGCCTCTGGGGCCAGGGATACTGAAGAATACTCCGACAGTTTTCATAAGGGTTCAGATGGGAGTTTCGTACAGTATGCCTTCGAGTGGAGGCCTTGATGTGTTTTATATAAGAAAACAAGAACGTTACAAAAAAAGGGAAAAAACGAAA
>JAUZSZ010000101.1:29113953-29124158 GCA_034780575.1 Labeobarbus marequensis | reverse complement strand
TTGTAAAAACAAACAAACAACAACAAAAAACCCACTGAATAAGTGTACATGCAATAATTAGAACTGATTAGAAGTCAGAGCCCCGCCACACATGTGTGAGAGAGAGCACGGTCACAGTCGTTATGGATATAGATTTTCATACTCAGTTATTCTGCCTGTTAAATATGCATGAGAGCATAGTCTGGAGTCTGTGAATGGTGTGGTGCACATATGGCAGCACTTGGGCTTGTCTTACGGATCACAGGACTCAGGCTGGATCTGCGTGACTAATTGGAAAGATAAAGGAACATGAGGACCAGGTGAAAGTTCAATACTTCACTTACACACAGACCGCTACGCTCTACTTGCAACACAGCCACAGACTCTCAAAGATCCCCTTTGACGATGTTAAAACATGGTTTACGCCAAGCTTGAGAGGCTTTTACAATCAAATAACCCCAGAGGTTCTGTTTGACAGATGAACCTGGAAAGATATACACACATTTGTTTGACTGTGTTAGTAAGCTCATCTCATAGACATTTTATACCAGGATTATGATATTTTCATATGGCCTAATTCAAGCATAAGCCAGAACTGTGCAAAACACCAGATTTAAATAGAAAACATGATCTGGCCAATTCATGAGCCATTTTAACTAGTGAGCTCCACTTCACTAGTCTGTGTTCAACAGGTTCACTATACTAGTGAGGACAGAACTGAGAGGATATTTTGGACCTCACAAGTTTAGTCAAACCTGTACACACACACACACACACACACACAATCAGATCAGAAGCAGTTGTGATATCTGTGTTACAGCTGATTTGCCGTCATTTCTTGACAGTTGACCGCTGGTGTGCATCTCTGTGGCTGCTGTGCTTTTGCTGTTTTACCATCAATTATACACACTTCTCAGATGGCTGATTGTTATCCATTATTGAAGAGCACAATGAAACCGTGTGAAGCCCAAATAGAGAATCCATAACACCTTAAACAAACATAATGGAGTTTTCTTGTGGAGTATTTCTTGTTATTGAATTAAAATCTTTTTTGTTGTTGTTGTTGGTGCTCAAACAATATTATAAGTATGTTGTTCTAACAAGCATGGCAAACGGTCCTCATAAAAGTACCTCATAAATATGTGCTAATCAGTTTGGTAGCCTGTTTTAACACTGTGTCATGCTGTTTTTAGAATCAATTATGTAGTGAGCAAAAGCCTTTCTGGACCCCATAAACACTCTCTCAACCAACGTCACTTCATTACTGCCCGATCCAAACTCATTTCTCATGAAGGATTTTTCAAACGTGGTCAAGTTCTAATAATCACAGCCCTGTCGCACAGCAGGAAAATACCAAATATTTGAAATATATATTTTCTGATCTACTTATCACGGACCGCGCGCTCTCCAGAGAGACTGCGAGAGTGTCTTTAAGGAAGCGGAGGCTGCTCATCACGTCATACGCTGCTCTGGCGTTCGGCAGGAAGCTCTCTTTCCTCCAGGAGACCTGCGCTCTTTTCCGCTGGCTCAATGCGCCTCTCCGTCCAGAACCCGCGGAAGCCAGCCAGAAGGAAAAATGCCTCCTTCTCCAGTGCAAAGACGCTCTCTCGGGCTCTTAGCGGCGGCTTTCGCCGTGTTCCTCGCGGCTCTCCAAGCGCGCACAGCCGCCGCGCTCCAGATTCAACAGGCGTTCGCCTCCCCCAACCGCACCAATAACTTCGTGGTGGACGCGGTGTCGCGTCGCGTTTACCTGGCCGCGGTCAACAGCCTGTACCAGTTGAACGCGACGCTCGAGCAGGAGGTGGAGATGCGCACGGGACCCGTGCGGGACAACCCGCTGTGCCACGCGCCGCAGCTGCCGCAGGCGACGTGCGAGCACCAGAAGACGCTCACCGACAACCACAACAAGCTGCTGGCGCTGGACCACGAGCAGGGCGTGCTGCTGGCCTGCGGATCGGTTTACCAGGGCTTCTGCGAGCTGCGCAGCGCGGACAACGTGTCCCGCGTGGCGGTCCGGTTCCCGCAGAACGGGGCCACCGTGTTCCCCAGCATGCTCAACATCGCGGCCAACCACGAGAACGCCAGCACCGTCGGGCTGGTTTTCAGGAGTCACGGCGGAGCGGCGAAGCTGCTGGTGGGAGCGACCTACACGGGCATGGGGACCGAGTTCTTCCCCAAGAACCACAGCAAAGAGGACCTGCGCTTCGAGAACACGCCCGAGATCGCCATCCGCTCGCTCAACACCAAGGACCTCGCGCGGCTCTTCACCTACGACATCAACCCGTCCGAGGACAACGTCTTCAAGATCAAGCAGGAGGTCAAGCAGAAGAACAGGCTGAACTTCGTGCACGCCTTCGTTCGCAAGAGCTACTCGTACATCGCCATCAACAACGACGCGAACACGGGTCTGAAGGAGAGCCAGCCCAACAGCCTACTGGCGCGCATCTGTCTGGAAACAGACGGCCCCCGCAGGGCCTCCTCCGCGGAGAGCCGCAAGCTCACAGAGTCCTACATCCAGATGGGCATCCAGTGCGGCTCCAGCGGGGGCATCTACAACCGCCTGCTCTCCATCTGCCCCGCGGACATCATCAGCGGCAGCAGCGCTGCGCAGGAGCCCTATTTGTTCGGGGTGTTCGCCCGCGCGGGCGGCGCGTCTGCCGTGTGCGCCTTCCGCCTCGCGGATGTGGAGGAGCTGATCCGCCAGGGCCGCCGCAACTGCTCCAACGGGCCGAACAGCGACGTGCAGGTGCTGGACAGCGTCATCCAGGGCTCCGGGGCCGAATGCGAGCACAAGGGGCCCATCAAGGTAAGAGCACTCAACTTTCATGACTCGGTTACGATAAAACGACACTCTAAAAAATAAACAAACGATTTTTGGTTCCGCAAAGAACCTTTCAGTGAAGAGTTCTTAAAATGAACCATTTTGAAGAACATTTTAAAAATCTATAGAAACTTTTCAGCATTTCCATGGGTGTTCATGGTTCCTCACAGAGTTTTATTTTTAAGAGTGGAAGATTCACACCTGAACGCAGCGTCTGAAAACACACTCAACTTATCGTTTATACTTGAATGCATACCTGGAATATTTGCGCTTTTAAAAAAGTAACTGCAGGACCACTTGAAACTTTTAACTGTAAAAGTAAAAAGGAGACTGGAAATAGCGGTCAGTTCCAGCACATAAATTCAACCTTTCTTTCTTGTGAATTTGAACGTAAATGTCATGACTGAATGCCCTTTATCAGGAGTCAGTCAAAAAGTTATTATAGTCATAAATGATTGGGAAATGTGTTTCATTGAATGGCTATGATCGAGTTATTATGTGTTTTATGCTCAGACTATAGTGTGGAGTTTTCTGAAACCCCTTCTGGAAAATGCTACTAAAACCAGCTTCTGCTCATTTTTATCTGGATTATAAACCTATAATTCTACAAAATTATAAATACATTTCAACCAGCAATTTTTCCGCTATCTTTAAAACACTGTCCATATTTGTCAGATAAAACACAGTTATTTTAC
The DNA here is from genome assembly GCA_034780575.1 of Labeobarbus marequensis. Lineage (NCBI taxonomy): Eukaryota > Metazoa > Chordata > Actinopteri > Cypriniformes > Cyprinidae > Labeobarbus > Labeobarbus marequensis. The sequence goes on along the minus strand of JAUZSZ010000101.1, from coordinate 29,120,663 downwards.
ATTTAGGAGGATATCATAATAAACTTAAAAGCTTTCATTAGTGCTTCATCTCAAATATACAACTCTTACTTTTGTTTAGTTCACCCTGTTTAACCTGAACTAATGAGCTATGAATTCTGACTAATAGAGAGCTGTCAGAGATAAATCTCTTTCAGTGTGCTGTATTACATATCAACGAGCATGATTTCTGAAGCTGATGATGTGTAGAGCCGAACTGAAAGCTTTGACCATTGTGGCGTTTTAGCAGCCACAGAACTGAATGTCTTTATGTCTTTTGTTAGTTCACCAGTGAGTGTGTGATTGTATTACAGTGTGAACTCAAGACTGCGGGTAAGATCAACATAATCCAGCTTGTTTTAAATGTATGGCTGATCATACTGTACATGCACATATGAGGTGAATTTCATGCAATATAAAAAATCTTTAGCATTTGCAAAAAACAGCCATGAAGCAGATTCTGGAGCAGCTCGTTTCTCAAAAACATGCTGCTTTTATTATGTGAACGTGAAGTTTTATAAGAAGCACATGGCAGTCTGGTGTTTATTTAGCATCACTTTTGTGCTGTCGCCTTTGTTCTTGTGTAGCTCTTTTACGTAACTCAGTCTTTCTCAAAAGGCCACGCTCAGGCCTCCCCAAGCCCTGCTTTCATTGCTCAGAGTCTAATGACATCACAGCGTGACTGGGTTTCAGTCCTGAGCAGCGTTTCATTGAGATCTGTGTAGTGCTGCTCTGCTCAGTGTGTCTGTGGCGGGTCTGATAGATTGCAGAGGTCACAGCGCTGAGGGGGAGAAACTCGTGAGAAAACTCCTCTGCCGAATTCTTTCTCTCCCCCGCTTGAGTTCCCGTCACCCTGCCATGAACCTCTCGCTCTGCGCTGCAGAAAACACACGTGTGAGCACGGCTTTAATGAAGCCAGGGCAACAGAACCCATCTGATTCAACAATAGATTCATCAGCGTGTGAGAGGTTAAAGACCGCTGCGTTCTCCATCAGTTCTGATCATTCTCAGTCTAATTGCTTATTAGTGCTGTTTGATACAGCAGGCACCGCTGTTGTTCATTTTCAGGATTGTGGATCTGAATAACCCCTGACCCTCAGTAATCAGAGCCGAAGCATGTGGTGCTGTTACTGTCTAAGCCACTTATGCTTTTCATTTGCCTTGAGAAAATGAACGGGTACAAACATTACAAAGAGCCATATCTAGACATGAGAATATCATTGAACAAACACTAAGAACAGCCTAGCGAGTGCTGAGTGCTGTCTCAGGTTAATGTCACTCATGTCCATTTATTCTGTGTTCCAGCTTCAGGAGGAGCAGCTGAACTGCGGGGCCGCTCACCTCCAGCACCCGCTGGCCCTGAGGAAGCCCCTGAGGGCCCGACCCATCTATGAGGCCCCTGGCCTCAGCTCTATTGCTGTGGATAACGTCCACAACCGCACCGTCGTGTTCCTGGGGACCAGCAGGGGCCGCCTGCGAAAGGTGAGACGCACATGTGTAATACTGTGTTATATCAGACCAAATATCAGAAATCAGGTGGGTTGTGTGAGCATTAGGCAGATTCAGATCAAGCCCTTGTGTCTCGCTCAGCTGTACAGGGACACACTGTTCAACCACAATAAATATCTGGAAATTTTTGCACAAAACTATCATAGACAGAGACCTACAGATTACAGTTTTTTATAATCGCTAGGACACATTTCTCAATACTTTTTCAGAACTCTTCACACAGCGAGCACAACATCAGTGTCTGTGGCTAAACTGTGGATCATTTATCACTGCTTTGGCACAAAATGCATTCATTGATCACATCTGTCAAATTACATCAATTCTTTTCTAGCTTCGACACAAACACCACCTAAACTTAATGTACTCTACAAGCTAATTTGCACACGTTTACATACTGTTTTCAAAACTGTTGCACTTAAGTTCAAAACCTAGCACAGTACAAAAATGAATAAGACTGAAATTTGCTAAATTTCTACAGTAATATCATAGAGAAAAATATTCTGAATGTAAATAATCAAATACTATCAAAGCAGTTTTATGTAGCTGAACATCTTCACCAGTGTTAGTCTTTCACATTCATTACCATCTGAACAAAAGAGAAAAACTTAGGAATAATTTTGTAGTGTAATGTAAACATGGAGCATGTAACATATACTGCACTCAATTATAAACAGCAGAGTATCATTATTGTTTCATAAAGAAATTTTACAAACGAAAACATTGTATAATGCTATGTTGTTATTATTTTTTAGGTCGTTGCGTTATGAGTGATAGTGTGTTTGCTGGGTGAAAAGCTTATGTTAGAATGAGTTGATTTGAGACATTAATGAAGTGTTTTGGTCGTTTTAGTGCATTCTGAATGTGAAATGAACTGTTGTGCCAAGCTGAAATAAACTGTGTGAAGAGATCAAGAATATTCCAGTATAGCCGACGAGTAAGTTGTTTTTTTCCATATGTGATACATTAAATATGAACTGTAATAAGTAATAATACTCGATGTGCTAAAGACTGCGTCAGATTATGTACTCTCGCAAATCACTTCTATAGCGCTTAGTATCAACTTCACAGTGAGAAACAGGAATATAACAAAATCAGTGAAGTAAACTTCAAAAAGGAGACAAATGCAAGACAACAGTGTCATAATTCAGTTCAGTTCAGTAACTGAAGTATTTATTAAATATTTTATCTATAGACCCTTTTAGGGCCGACGTCACAATTACGTCACAGCGCTAGCTGGAGGCAAAACAAAGGCAAAACTGGAGGGGCCCATTCAAACCAGCGCAGATTCGGCTACACTGGGAGCTTAAAATATCATCTTGTTGTGATGTTGGGTGCCCGACTCGATGTTGTAGAGGCTCCAATTTGAAATTTGCCACTGCCAAAAAAAAAAAACTGTGGTGAAAAGCGACAAAACGAGTGGACTGGACAGAAACGATCGTCAAAAATACTCGCGTTTGCAGCGCACTCTTCTTATCAGAAAAGGTTCAATAAAGTATTGTTTTTGTTGTTATGAGTGCATCTAAAGATTTCTTATGCATCTCACCACTATGTCGTGCATGAAATAATGTCTGTGTGCATGTGTGTAAAACAGGTAAAATTGGGATTTCTCCAGTTATTGTTAAAAAACAAGCTAAACAGACTTCATAGCTAGCGTTCGTGAAGCGGTCAGTGGAATCGTTTTGCCTCCGGCTAAGCTCCGCCCACAGAAAAACCTCTCAGTGTTTACTAACAGAAAAAGGGTCTATAACTCGGAGAGGATCCCTGAAACAAGTATCGATCAGAACCTATCTAATGGATGCAGAAGTGACGTGAACTCTGACGGGACAGATCAGTATAAAGACCCTACTGATTCAAACCCAAGAAGACCTTCCAGAAGAATCGTGCTTCACTTTGATCTCAACAACACAATCCTTGTATCTGACGCAGTCACAAGACAAGGAACTGTAGCTGCTCTTGAATACTTCCTGTCCACTGTGACCTGGGGGCGCATGACAAAAGGTAAGACCACTTTTCTAGGGGTTTTCAACTTTTACAAACCCGAAACCCTCAAGCCAGCTTTTCAGACAACAGCCAATATATTTATTATAAAAAATGACCCTCTAACAACAGCGTTTTCAAAAAAAATTTCCTATTCTGTCTACTTGTTTTCTTTTTATTTATTATTAAAGAAATCGAACACTAGTGTAATTTATTCTTTTTCTGTTCAGTCTGCTTGTTTTCTTTTTATTTATTATAAAAAATTATCCTCTAACACTGGAGTTCTCTATTCGTTTTCTATTCTGTCTGCTTGTTTTCTTTTTATTAGAAAAAATTATCCTCTAACACTGGAGTTCTCTATTCGTTTTCTATTCTGTCTGCTTGTTTTCTTTTTATTATAAAAAATTATCCTCTAACACTGGAGTTCTCTATTTGTTTTCTATTCTGTCTGCTTGTTTTCTTTTTATTTATTAGAAAAACAATGTTCTAACACTAGCGTTCTGTTCTTTTTCTATTCTATCCCCTTGTTTTATTTTTATTTATTATAAAAAAAATGGACCCTCTAACACTAGTGTTCTCGAATCTTTTTCTATTCCGTCTACTTGTTCTCTTTTTATTTATTATAAAAAAATAATAATAAAAACATATTTTATTTTACTTGCTATGTTAGACTAACTGGGACTTGTATATGAGTTTATGTATATTTTACAATTTGTATATGAGTTTGTGTGTGTGTGTCTATATATTTTAATTCAATTATATACTTGTGTGTGTGTTTGTGTAAAATATAGGATATTTTTGTATTTATATAAAATCTAACAAAATGCTATGCACTGCCTTATATAGAGTGCTCATTTTGAAATGTGTACTCTTAATATTGTAGTACATACAGTGGCTGTTTTGCATCATGACTCAAATGCCTTTCCTCAGCATCATGTCACATGGTTCTTCTCACTGTGCTCAGGTAAATGGGAGTGGTTGTCAGAAGCACCATCTCTCCTTCAGCCTTGTGAGGGCGCCATCACATACTACACTCAGTTTGGCCAAGTGGCAGGCTTCACCACCGTAGGTCCAGGCCGACGGTTCCGGAAGGTCCTGGAGGACCATCTAGAGCTTCTCCGATGGCCATCTGACTTACCTGCAGATAAAGAGCTGTCTGTTAAAGGAGAAGATGGGAAGCTGTATCACTGGATCCTCCCTTCATTCTTCCAGATGATGCAGAACTTAGCTTCACAAGATGTGGAGTTCTCCATCCTGTTCCGTACATTCGGAACAGATCTGCCCCGTGTTCTGAATGCTGTCAAGCGTGCTGTAGAGCAGGGCTCACATCCTCTGTTCCTTGACCTCCCAGCTCTGAAGATGTTTGATATGGAAAAGTTTTGTGTTGTCCCAGATAAACCAAACCTCATTAAAACTATCTCCTTTCACAGTTTGAGGGTGAACATGACTGCCGGATGCATCAAGTGCAGCAGTAAGGGTGCAACACCGATTCGTGGAGAAGAACACGTGTCCACAAGGGATGGAGAACGGCTTGTTTACCAGTACCTGAGCTCTGCTTAGGGTCTGGGTGGCTTCCAAGACCACTTTGACTGGTGAGGAGCATATATATGATAGATCTAAAACCATTATAATTGTATTGCATATCATTATCAAGTTATTGTTTTTCATAAATAGGTGGGCACGGAACACATACTCCATTTTTGGAGGAAAACCACTCTGCATTGACCCTTTTGACCTCAAAGTTCAGCATATCTTCATTGATGACAACATTCGACAAAACGATGAGGACACTATTGTCCATCCTAAGGTACTAGATGTATGTTTTCTCTTCTCCAGATTGACATCCCTTATGTTTTACCCATTCCAACTGAACACTCACCTGTTTCTGCAGGTGTTTTTGGACCCTGAGGGCTTGCAGACTTGAACAGCCTCCACATCAGAGCTGTATGATCTGTGTCTGGTACAGAACGACCTGCTGAAGGCCATTTCTGAGCCTGGATATTTCACCCAACGCATCCAGATCTGCATGGAGAACTATGAGGGGAACATCCAAAAAGGATTGCCAGATGAAGCTCAAGTCATATAGGGAAACATAAATTATGCATAAACACAATCCTGTGTTATGTGCATATATGTGGAAAAACCATGTGTGAAGTTCTCTGCTACAATCACAGATTGGCACTGTTTATTTATGCAATGAAGGATGTTGCAATCCATAGATCCAAAGGTCAGATTGACCCTGAAGGTCTAACAATCATAACCAGCACATGCCATAGTGTATGTAGACATTGGTCATAATCATTGGCAGCTGCTTCATAGATCTATTTTGTTATATGCACATGTAAACCAAGGAAGATGGTTCAACCAACAGTACTCTCAGGAACATCAGGGGTAGATTTTTTTAGTGTTATTTATTTTCTGATGCATTTAAAAAAGTTGAATATCAAAACACTTGAATTTGTAGACATATTTTGTGAAGAAAAATCTTTTTTCTTCTTCTTTTTTTGCACTTACATTATTATAGTTTGAAAGCCATTTGATTTGTTCTAACTCTAATTTGAAGCTGAGACTGACCAAAGCAGAATTTGTAATCTAATATTTCTAACATGTTCATTGGATTGAGTTTACATTTATGCGGTTTTACACATCATGTGATTATTTAAATCACGTTGCAGTTACATGCTAAAGGGTCTGCATCCTCCTCTCTAGTTTTAAAAGTTCTGAGGTAAAACTTCTGATTTCTAAAACGTCTAATCATATTCAAATTTTCCAACAACAATTAATGTGTTTTGATTCCTGTGGAATGCATTTTTCACACTCTATTTTTGAATCAATTTCCTCTCGCTGTCATTGGAGGATGTTAATCTACTGAAGCTTGTATAGTTATTGCTTTTAGTATATATTGTTAATGCTTTATTTATGATGGATATTATGAAGTAGATTATTTTGCTGTATGATTTATTATGGTAGTATTTTCATTTGGAGAGAGTTGCAAAAATAAATTATTTGGACTTTATTGACTGGTCACTTTGAACTGTGTTGTTTGCCTCTGTATTGTTTTAAATGAACGTGCATGTTGTTTTCTTACATCTTTTCTTATTTAAGTCTTAAAGGTTTCATAGGTGATTGTCTTCAGAAACATTTTTTGTAATTCTGGTTGAAAGTCTCTTCACATCCTGATAGCAATCATTAAGTTAAGTGGTCTAAATGTATTTATCTGTATTTAT
>JAUZSZ010000101.1:28898676-28909386 GCA_034780575.1 Labeobarbus marequensis | reverse complement strand
TCCTTGTCTTTTGAAGCCACCGATGGCGGTGAGCCCGGGTGCGAGGGCCCGTTCATCGCTGCTTGCAGCTTTAATTAGGGTTGTATTTCTTTATTTAACACTTTTATCACAAGCAAATTACATTTGAGGAAAACAACAAGCAATTCATCATAAAAAGGCAAATAAACAGAGAAAGTGCTCGTAATACAGAATAAATATGGCCAAGACAGGTCTCAAGTACTATAACACTAGTGAGGGGTAGGTTTAGAGGAAGAGGATACAGTGTACACAGAAAAAACATTACACCGATGGAATAGGTGTGCACACACACACACACACACACACACACACACACTAAGCTGAGTGCAGTGCCATGAATTTTTGTTTCCATGGCGATACATTTCCAGTGAGATGGAGAACAAACAGAAAGCTGCTACAGAGACTTCTATGATTTTGTTATCATTATGAGGGTATATTTTTGTACCATATAAAGCTCCCGTTCTGTAGAATCCATCGTAAGTCCTCGTGTTCATTCCTGACACAAAGTATAAATTGGTTAGTGAGCGCTTGTTTGGCTCAAAGTCGAATGTGGCACATATCTTTTGCTGAGAATCCAATCCCAGAATGCAATAATAACAATAAATCCAAGGTAACGGATGAAGTGAGGGTAATGTAGATAATAAACAAACATGTCTGATTCTATTAGTAAAATAGTTCTCTGCTTGTGTTTGTTTATGTGTAATTACACCGTCCATCTTTGCAACACAGAGCTGAGCTATTTCTGTGAATGCACAGGATTCGTAAGCCACTATAGGGAAATAACTAGAATGTGTGCAGGAAACTGTAAATCACTGAAAATAAAATTATGACAATACTTTGAATTAATATGATGAGAAATGGCAGTTTGCAGCATAATGAACTGCTGGACAGCTGAAATAACTGGAAGCGACTGACTCCAGGAGCAGCACACGTTCACGTGTAAAACAACCGTGCCGCTCTTACGCTAAAAATAGGGAGGAGAGACTGAAACCGCTCCTCAAGAAAAATCCCACTCCTTTCCTTCATAATGAATTCACATAAAGTCTGAACTACCATGAGCTTCAAGCTTATGAAGTAATGCTTTATGCTTCTGTCGAGGCCGTCAGTCAGTGTCATTTCAGCTTCATGTAGAAAAAAAATCATTCAAATTTATTAGCCAAATTCCAGGTGGAGAACCACACCAGCCATAAATCCGTTTATGAATGCATTAAAAACAGTGATTATGAATCGCCAGTTTTATACTGCTGCAGACATGCAGACAGTGATCTGACAGAAACAGACTTGACTTCATTACCTCAAGTCCAATCAACATCAAATACAAAAAAATACTTCTAAATATTGTATGTCACAACACAAAACATTCTGCTGGAATACCATGCATGAGAAATAATACACCTGCCCGCATTATACAGGATCTTAGATTGTAATGGAATGACAGGTTTGGGTTGCTAATTGTGAGTCATGAAAGTAATGTTACAGGACTGTTGCTTATGGGCTAAAGCATGAAGAAATGCAAATTCTATAGCATGCTCTCTTTTAAAACTCTCTGGGTAGAAAACAAATTCAAATACATTTATGCTTTTTAAACCACATGAATTTCATGAATGCTGATTAAACAGAGACATAATGATTCATATATGTAAATATTACATGATTTTACACTTTATATTCATTCACAGCATGTAGAAGATGTGTGTGACATGAGTCTCACTGGATTATCAGTGTAAATGGACATTGTAGGTCTGTGATGACGTGTGTGTGTGCATGTGTGTGAATCAGAGATGCGCACACACACACACACACACATTCATGGGTGGGTGGAGCAGGATCCTCAGCAGCAGCTGATGCATGAACACACACACACACACACACACACACACACACACACACACACACACACACACACACACACACTCCAGTGCACAGACGGAGGCTCTGCTCTGTTATGAGGAGCCGTGTGTGTGTGTGCGTGTGTGTTCATGCATCAGCTGCTGCTGAGGAGCCTGTGTGATATGAGGGTGATGATTTCTCTTTCTCTCTGCCACTGTCTCACAGGAGTCCTGCAGCCCAAGAGAAGCCCCAAAGTGCTGGTAAGACAACTTCCCTTTCATTTCTCACCTCATTTCAATCAGAATAGACAGAGTCTGTTACAATCAAATTGTTTTCATCTCTGTGTCTCATCTGTGTCTATCTGTTGAGCTGATATGTGTAAATGGACATTGTAGGTCTGTGCACTTGAAGTAACAAACCTTCCTCACTTGAGAATGAATGCCTGTTTGGAAAAATGTACAGAACAGTAATTTCAAACAATGCATTTAAGATGTAAGTTGTGGTATTGGTGGGTGCTGTTCTCTGGAAAACCACCCAAATGATTGGTAATCCCGGAATTAAAGAACCATTTAGTACAGTGGTTCTTGGAGACCCAGCGTCTCTCTTATCTGACACACTCAGTTCAGTTCAAGAGTCTCTCCTAACAAGCTGATGATCTGAATCAGGGCTGTTAAATGAGGGAGACACACAAAATGTGCAGAGCAGGGGGTCCCCTGTTGGTAAATTCATTGGCCATCTTGCCTTAGATCCCGTTTCACAGTTGGCTTTTTATTCTGTTTGCCATTTGATGTCAAACACTTTTTTAACTCTTCCTTGACCATTCAATCCATTGTTAGACCATGCACAACAAGACACACGATAACAGTATCTTTTCCTTGTTAATCCAAGTTTTTGTCCTAACCAGCCACAACAACGACAGAGGATTGTATTTTAGAAATGATTTCTACTGTATTTCTGCAATGTCACGGCTGCAACAACAGCGTACGAACTATGACAGTAATAATCTCAGGTACTGATTATGTGCTTTGTAGTGTTAAAAGTGGCTAATGTGAGTTTAAATATCATTTTGTGAGACCTTTATAGCCATACTGAAACAACAATAGTTTACCTTAGATCTTGAAAATAAAGCAAACGTGTAAGTTAAAGCTGTGAACTCAATGCAAACCAAAAAGTGAATTCATTAATATAATGTGAATCACTCTTATCCATCTCTTATCAACTTATCCATTTGGTTGGGAGTGCAGTACACTTACAGAGAAGCTCCGCCCACACGAGCCTCTGATTGGCTGTGATATTTGATTGATTCTGTCACATAGCGTAGCCGTGTTGCGTGTGGTCTGAACAGATAAATTGCTTGTTGCTGGAATCTTACACACACAGATTGTCGTTGGAGTATGCTGGCAAGAAGTTACAAAAACTTTCTGATGCCTCAAACAGTTATCATTTAATAAAAAGCTGACATAAAAGCGCAGCATGGCGTTTTCTGTAATATATTGGCAGGGATAATACACTGCATTGAAACGTGATATGTCAAATAATGACCATGCTTCCTGATTGTTTATGCTTGCTTAGCGCTTCACTTGCCACTGTTGAGAATGGAATTACGCCACGCATCCACCCCATACATCCCTGTATCCCAATAGCACTGCACTAGAAACAACACCACGGCATAGCCACCACACAGCAATGAGCTGACAGCTGCCCACAACACTCCAGCAGGGTGGAAGAAGCAACGGTAGCATGAAAAAGCTCCGCTCACGTTTTTATCTGGGAGTGTAATAATTTCACTGGTACTTGTGACTAGTGACAATAAAAGTCTACTACTACTACTACTACTACTACTAGTTGTTATTAGCATTTAATAATCATTATCATGTCAGGTGAGTGAGATTATAAATATCTAATAAGAAAAGTGAATAATTTATAAGATCAAGACAAGAACGGGCTTTGCAGCAAACTCTTTGCACTGTGTGAGTGAGAGTCATGTGCTTGAATTGTACGCACACACTCAACATATCAACTCTGTGGGATTTTTTTGCTCCTGTCTATCCATTCTCTCTGTGATCTGTCTATTTTTAGGCCTGGCCTCTTTTTTGTTCATTTCTTATTCAATCCCCTCACTTGCACCATATTCCATTTTCTTCCTCTCTTCACATATTATTCTTTCTTTCTAGGTCAAACCCATTATCTCTCGATCACTCATCCTCAGTCGGAACAATATATCGATCAGGGCTGATTAATCTGCAGTTCCAGAGTTTTGTCGTCAGGTGCTCATTAAGCAGTGTGCAGCAGTGCCTCATTAATAGAAATGTAACACTTCCACAATCTGCCATCACTTTGTCAATGGATAGTGTACACCACAGGCGTAGCATGACATCTGAGCTTGGGGGGCCAAACCTAGCCGGTCAATTTGATCCGTCACGCTTTTAAATACATTTAGTATTTCTGTAGTAAACGTACAGATTCACACTCCATGTACTATTTAAGCATATTACTATGATTGCACAGAGCAGCAGCATGGCAACCAGGTGTACAGTGCATGTGAATTCCTTGTGAAGGCTGCGCTGTCTATTTTGCTGCGCTAGGAATAAACATGTCAAATATAATGTGCTATAAACATGTTTGTCAACACAACTGCAAAGTAGACTTTAAGCAAATCAACAAGTAAATTACCCACTGCTTTTAAACAGATACAGATATCTGTTGGACATGATTCAAGTTAAATGCACAAAAGCAGACACACAAATACATTTAGTAACGTTAAATCTTACTGAAAATGGCCGATCAAGCAGTTTATATTCTGAAATCTATTTCTAGATTTTATTCTGTGTGCATTAAATTACTTTTGGATGAAAATAGTCCTTTTCCTGATATAGATGTAAAACACTGAGCTGCTATAACAAGCGTCCTGCGGATCAACTTTATGAGGGGCCTGGGTCTGGAGTCATCAAGGTTTTTGGTATTGGTATTTTGGTTAGGTCCAGACTCCACTGGAGTTGTTTTATGTTGTAAAAAAAATGCTAAATGTCCATGTACGCCATGCAACAGGCAAGCAGGCTATTGTCCGCCAAAATGCAGATTCGTCACACGACAACTTCTTATGCAAGCCACTGGCAAGTTAGATTGTTTTTAATTTAATTTTTTTTTTTTTTTTTACAAAATAACAATTTAAAAAATTATTTTAAAAAACTACAATATGTGTATATTTACTTTTGAGTTGAAAACATTATTAACACATATTTTGTAAAGTCTTAATCATTACCATGTTTGGCACTGCTTTAGACACATCCCCCGGTTTAACACTGTGTGACCACCTGTGTGACGTCTAAAAACACAAGCGTGAAGGAGTTTCTCCACTGCGACAAAGGCAACTGTCTGTGAACAACTTCATTTCTGATCTGTTTCTCATAGAAAAGTGTCATACGGCTTCAGAAGACTTTGTTTAAACTACTTTACTGTAATGTTGGGAGGTGTTTGTCCTCTGCAGTGTGGCAGCGCCCTGTACTGTGGAAAAAAACAATCATGCTAGTGTGAAATAACATGAGAGTGGGTAAATTCTGACTAGAAAATCATAAGTCAACTAGTCGTGCAGAGTAAAGGTCCTTGTGATTAATTAATCCATTGTGAAAAAATTCGCAAAACAGTACTAAATGGATTCTTCAAGCAGTGAGGATGATTTTGTTGTCCTCTCGCTTCTTAAGAAGAGAAAAAGAAAGGAAATATTGGGTCCATCCAATCCTGAGATTCCCCCTCCTTATTAAGGAGCAGCGGGATTATCCCGGGCGATTCAAAGTTCACTTCAGGATGTCAGTGGCTCAGTTTAATGCTTTGCTAGTGATACTATGGCCTAATATTAAAACGAAGACCACCAACTTCTGTGAACTCGGTGTGCAAGGACGAAGATGAAGTCAATGAACTTGACAATCACCACTCTGGAATTTGGCATTGGCTTGTATGGTGGCTCTGAATTGTCAAAACACCTCTCAAAATGCTTGCTACGGATGCGAAAAACACAGAAAAGTGTGCAATGGCCTTAAGCTGTAAATCTATGTGTCTCTCAGCAGTTGGAAAGAAAGGACAGTCAGGGCAGCTCTCATCACAGCATATGCAGTCACCGCAGCACACACACTGACTCGCCCGGCCGCCCGGAGCCCATCGTGCCCCCTGACCCTCTGGGGGGCCTTCCGCCGGTGCCGCCTCCTCCCACTCAGCCGCTGCCCGTCCTGCCTGCCTTTGACACCTCTACAGCCAATGGGACACTCCAGAAGAAACCGGACCCCTTCAAGATCTGGGCGCAGTCCAGGAGCATATACGAGAGCCGGGGTGAGTAGCCCAGCTTCATTCCTACTCGTCGTACCATTGGCGCTGTTTTTGTTTAAGCAGGCAACTACTGTAAAGTAACATGTTAGCATGCTCGCGATTAATCGTTTGACAGCACTAATATATATCTGACTGAACACCCTCCATCTGTACAGATTTGGTTATTCCCTTTAAATAAGCACTAAACATAGAAGTAGCATTTTCTTATAGTCCTACGAATCTAAGCCTGTTTAATAATATATCGTGATCCACAGTATCACAGTAGATCATGTTTGTAGTAATGCCAAATTCATGGTTTCAAGTCCCACGAATGCATGATTTGCATGACCTTGTGTTTCACAGTGTTTACACTTACTTACATAGTGATTTACAGTACTTATTCAGCATATTAAATTTGTAATTTAACATTGGGATACAGGAAAAAATTATTTTAACACATTGTAAAAAATCAAGTAAAAACAGGCTTTAGTAACTGCACTGAAAACATGGTTGTTAAAAGATTGCATTTTTTCTGTTTCTGTCACGCACTATTCATTATGTATGTTCCATTCTCAGCAGTTACATGTGGTTATAGAGTATTTGAAGAGGAAGACTCAATGTAAGCACACTGCATTCTGGTGCCCTACAGATGACATATATATTGCATTATTATGTACCCACGCCTTTGTTATATCTAATGTGTATGCCTGTAATTCTGAAGGTTATGTCAGTCCATGTGCTCACAGGCCGGTTTGGTGCCAGATTGTTGGGCGGTTCCTGATGCCTCCCGCTCATAGTGCCAATTCCCAGTCAGGCCTGTTAAATGCTCCACACGGAGTGAGCTTGGCAGATCCAGACCTCTGAAATGAACTGTGTGAACGGGCCAATTAAATGCTCCATGCTAAGTGTCTGTGGTTAACATTATGTTGTTCCCTGTGTGGCGAGGTGAGCATTCTGCTCATACTTACTGCTTGGCCGAGGCTTCGTCTGACAGTCAGCGTGGGAACAAGCAGGGGAACAGCGTTAGACACCTCACCCATCTGCAGTCTTGTCATAACGCATATATGCAAATGAAGTACTAACAATAGCTGTAGAATCCTAGGGCTATCTATAGAGCTGGTGTGTTCATTTTGTATTAAGAATTTATCATTTGCAAAGCTGAGCTTTGTAAAAGTATGTGTACTTTTTGACAATAGAAGTCTCATAAACTTTTAGAATGTCTGTAATATATATATGCATTGCAATCAGTGTATCTCCTTTGTAATGTAGAAACATGCTAGCAAATAAACAGATTTGTTTATTTTTTTCAGTACCAGACTCTCAAGAACAAGACATTTTCCTCTGGAGGAAAGACACAGGCTTTGGCTTCCGGATCTTGGGGGGAAATGAACCTGGAGAACCGGTGAGTCAGAGAACACACTCAAATATACATGCATCCTTCCAACAACAACTGTATGTAAGAGCAGAGCTGATATTGCAAGTCTGTCCCAATCACTGCTGCATTGATTTGAATGGAGACAGCTGCTATGTGCCAGCTTCACCTCCAGTGTGTTAAGCGTGATGTGAAGGTCAGGGTCCTGGTCTCAGAGAAACACAGCGAGGCAATGATTTACATGAATTGGCTTATGCCACAGTCTGCAGCCTGCAAGAGCTGTCCTCTTACCAGTGTTCTTCACATGAAATGCATGGCAGATCTACATAGGGCACATAGTGAAGTACGGCTCAGCAGATGAGGACGGCCGTCTGCGCTCCGGAGATGAGCTCATCTGTGTGGATGGCACGGCGGTGGTGGGGAAGTCTCACCAGCTGGTGGTGCAGCTCATGCAGCAGGCGGCTAAACAGGGTCACGTCAACCTCACCGTCCGCCGCAAAACCGCTTACGGAGGTACGCCTGCACTGCACTTTTCATTGTAGTTCATTTAATAGTTTTTTCATATGTATTTCTGTTTAATTTTTCATCACTTGTAACACTGCAGAACACTACAGCATAACATGCTGAAAAGGCTATGGACCTTCCTCACATTTCCAGGTTTCAAACAGCAAAAGAAAAACTTAATGATAATGTTTTCACAACTTTCAAAAAAATGGTAAAAAAAAAAAAAAAATAGAGAATGACTGATAACGGCAGAGAGAACAATCCAATATTTACCATAGATGCCCTGAAACACCCTTGCATTAGCGTTAACTAGTTTTTTGTAGTTTGATGCAAAGTTAATATAATACAAAGCATAGTGTTATAAATGTACATGCATTTGTGGAAAAAAATTAAAATATAAAAAAGGAGGATTTACGATGATGATGACTGCTGAAATGCATCATCATGTATTATTATTATTATTATTATTATTATTATTATTATTATTATTATTATTATTTGGGCCCATTTAGTTACTGAAACATAACTTAAAATAAAAAAAAATTAAATAAAAAAAAAAGGCTTCAGGAGTAAGCAAAGGCCCAAAGAGCATTACTCTTGTGTTGAAATCTGAAATGCTATGATGCTTGTTCATATTGAGAGTAGTATTTACAAATTTTGTAATCTAAGTCAATCACATTATTTAAACACACTAACATTTCAACATTTGTTGAATTGACAACTCTGGAATATTGAGAAAACATAAATTAGCACAAGGTTGTGTGGTCTTTTCATTGCCACTTCAGAGTTCAGAGAGATCAGAGATCTTTACAAAAGTTTTGAAATTCTCTTAGACCTGTGGCTAGCACTGTACCGTAAACGTTGCTCTTTGTGGTAATGTGCACATATTTTAAATATGACCACTTTTATTACTGAGATGCTGGGAAAGAAGCTCACATCATGCAAAGATGTGACATAAAATGATAGCCTATATATTAACACTATAGACAGTTGTTAACATAAAATAATATTGGAAAGCCTTTTTTTAAAAGTTTGGCTTACATAAATTTCTTAAGTCATGCTATAGCATTATTAAACTAACATCTAACAATGGACACAAGTGTTGTTGTTTTTAATCTAATTTGCACCCTGAATAAGCATTTAAAAAATTTAGGGAAGCATTTAAATAATCCTGTGAATGCACTTAAGAATGCAGAATCGAATTGCTAATTGAACCGAAACAAATTGAATTGTCTATTGTCTTTAATGGAATCGTTCTGAATTTGCAAAAACTCGTTCTTGAATCGAAACGAAAACCTGTAAATCATGAATTGAATCGATTTACTGCCTACCCAAAGATTCACAGCCCTACTGGGAACTCATTTCAAGAACAATAGTGAGTGGAAAGTGTTTAGAAGAAAAAGAAAAAAGACAAACTTTGACCTCAGTGCATTTGTGGTTGTGTAGGATCACAGATGATGCAGGTGCACTGACGAGCCTCGTCGTGTGTGTGTGTGTGTGTGTGTGTGTGTGTGTGCAGTGTATAAGGCCGATGCGGACGTGCCTCCGTCCCCGGCCTCCTCTCACCACAGCAGCACGCAGGCGCCGTCGCTGACGGAGGAGAAGCGCACGCCACAGGGCAGCCAGAACTCGCTCAACACCGTCAGCTCGGGCTCCGGCAGCACCAGCGGCATCGGCAGCGGTGGCGGCGGCGGCTCTGGCAGCACCGTGGTCAACATGACGCCCGCCGTCCTGCAGCCCTACGACGTGGAGATCCAGCGCACCGAGAACGAGGGCTTCGGCTTCGTCATCGTGTCGTCCGTGTCGCGGCCTGATGCCGGTTCCACCTTCGGTACGATGCGCTCGGCTAGGGACGGTCGACAACACTTATTTAGTTTTCTATACGATGTTGATACTTTTAAAGGCCAGTATCGTCGATACCGATATAATACTTCTAAACTGAACTTTTCAATGATTACGTTTATTAAATTACTAAGACTAAAATGGGTAATATCACCCACTTAATTTTATATTTGAAACACATTTTAGCATTCAATATGCCTTAAATGCTGTTGTTATGTTTACTGTAATGGTAACCATGGAAATATATACAAATACTATTGTTAAACTGTGGTCACTTTAATAAAACCATGGTTCATTTTCATAAGATACTACAGTGATAGGCTGTTGCATGCATAAAATGCAACCTTTTTGTTCTGACAGTGTATGATTTTTTTTAACGCTCAGATGAGCAGGACAATAGTTCTTTCCTACACAATTATTTGCTGACATAGGTCATTCGTCCAATTTAATCCATATTGCATGCATTATTTTTTTGTTATATAAACAAAATTACTGGTAAATGAAACACACCTTAGTATCCATATTTTATATTTGAGTACTGATGCTTTCGATACTTGCATCAGTATCGATACGCCAATCCCTACCCATGGAGATGACCTTTAGAACAAGGGATGTGATCGATTCATGACTGAGATTTGATTTTTGCTGTTCAGATTGTGTCACTGAAGGTTGGTAGGCTTTACGTGATGTGAGAAAATGCTGATAAGAAATTATTTTAGGTTTGAAGTCACTTTTTTCTGTCTGTTTGTCTCCTGCCTCTGAACTGCGACACACACACACACTCACTCACTCACTCACTCACTCACACACACACACACACACACACACACACACACACACACACA
>JAUZSZ010000101.1:28878933-28891571 GCA_034780575.1 Labeobarbus marequensis | reverse complement strand
GTGACTTCTCAGGACATTGACCCATGTCCCCACTTTTCAAAACGCTTATAAATCACTCAGAGTGAGTTTTTTGGGGGAAAGTTGAAATGCACAGTCTCCTGTGAGGGCTAAGTTTAGGTGTAGGGTTGGTGTAGGGAAATAGCACATAGTGTGAGAGTGTGTGTGTCTGAGTGCGTGTGCGCATGAGTGTGAGTGTCTGAGTGCGTGAGTGTGTGTGTGAGAGTGCGTGTCTGAGTGCGTGCGTGTGTGTGTCTGAGTGTGTGTGCGTGAGAGTGTGTGTGTCTGAGTGCGTGCGCGTGTGTCTGAGTGCGTGCGCGTGAGAGTGTGTGTGTCTGAGTGCGTGAGTGTGTGTGTGAGAGTGCGTGTCTGAGTGCGTGTGCGAGAGTATGTGTGTCTGAGTGCGTACGCATGAGTGTGCATGAGAGTATGTGTGTCTGAGTGCGTGCGCATGAGTGTGTGTGCCTGTGTGCGTGAGAGTATGTGTCTGAGTGCGTGCGCGTGAGTGTGTGTGTGTGCATGTGAGTGTGTGTGTCTGAGTGCGTGCACGTGAGAGTGCGTGTGCGCGAGTGCGTGTGTGTACCTGGTCCTGTCGGACGCGGCGCTGCTGCTGCTGCTGCTGGTGGACTCTGAGTCGGAGCTGGAGCGTGGCAGACTGCGCTCATTTCTGTACACCAAGAAACTCTCAGTTTTCGGCTGACTGCTTCCACCAAAACCATTACTGTGAAGATCTGAGAGGAGCAAAAGAAACTCAGTTACACTGACACGTCTGCTGGAGCTTGACTGATCACAAACCGTGAGTTTCTCCAGGTGTCTGTTCACAAACAGCAACAAGCTCCACTTTTGTGGTACTTCGCTTTATGTAAAGTCAAATTTATCTGCATAGCACTTTTCAAAATTCACAGCTTTATAAAAAAACAACAACGACACGTTATTAACTTCTCCATGCCTTCCATGTCACATTTATCAGATTAGAGCTGTGCAAAAAATAGAGTTTACATTAAAACTATATAAACAAATCAAGCAGTTGAAATGTGCTTTATAGTGCACTGATGTGACGCACTGTATGTATTCAGGTAAAGGCTGGATTTAAGTTATTCATTAACTGGATATTGAAAATTATGAAACCTGTGAGGTTTTGTTCTAATTATTACAATCTGACAAGCTTAATTACTCTCTAGTAATGTGTATCACTGACATGGCTGACTGATGTAAATGACAGGAGTAAAATTCCAATAACACGGATGTCATATGTCCTTTCTGAGCCTAAACAGCCGCCGTTCAGAAAACAGCTGCATGATCAACATTTCTTGTTTTCCACTGAAAAAGTAAACGACACTGGGGTGGGTAAATAGTGATTTTTTTTTGGTGAACCAGGCTTTGTTTTCCATTCAAGCACTCGTCCTGGTGTCTTCACGAGACTTCTGATGGTGGGGACTTCCCAGCATTCAAGCCTCTTTACAGAAAACATCTGACTCACAGAGAAGTGTGGGAGTTTCCTCAAAGTCAGCGTGTGAATATGAGCGGTGATGACTGAAACTTTGACAAGCATCCAGTTAAAACAGCAGGATTCAGTGAAGAACCGCAGAAGTCTCTCAGCAGCAAAACAAACACAGAATTGTGCCGAGCTGAGGATTAACTTCACCGCCTCCAGTCACATCTGCCAATGCATTATCTGCAGCATTACTGAATGCATGCTCATATGAACACAGGGTAGTACTTGTCCTCGTTGCTGCTGTCTGTTTAAACTGTGAAGTGCACCAGACAGTGTTTGGCTATGAAGACTATTTGATGTCTTACCCTTCATATGCAAATTTGAACTGAATATTTGATCTGAATTTTGAAGTGTTAGCAGAGACTGTAAGTAGCTGTATAGAGGCCAGAGTTGGACATTAATAAGGGCCTGGAGCAAAAATGCCACCAAACTCAACAAAAATGCCCCCCAAATTCAAGATAAGGGGCAAAAATTGCACAATTAAATTGATTGATTGCAAAAGTCATGCTTTAAGTGAAATGTGAAAATGAATGAAAAGTGTCAATTGCAGCATTACAATTAGATCTGATCACATTGCATTCAAAGATTTTTTTTTTTGACAACCTTCTTTAGCACTGAGCATCATATAAGTCACATGTATGTGTTGAGCGCATTAATGCAATGGCCAATCAGAGGCGTTCAGATTAGTCAGCAGTGAAGAAATCCGCTGTGCTGCACTCTTGCAAATCCTCACATCACATCTGCACTTTGTTGTCTATAATATGAGTATGAGATTCGTTTGGCAGTGTAGAGATCGTCAGTGATTATAACGGGAGATTTTGCAAACATGCAGAACCTGCGCTCAACATAAGCCATGAACGCTTCAGTGACAGGTTGCTCACCTTCTGCATATCATTTATTCCCAGTCTGAATAATCATTTGCTTTTCATGCTACTAAAATAGCCAATGTGAAGTTTTGATTTTCTAATGCATAAAAAAAGCACTAACTAATGTTCAGATTGTTTTGCATGTAAAATGGTTTGAATGTTCTTATTTAACAATAATCATTACAATAGCAAAAGCAATAATCGACAGTAATGAATTATCATATTACAGCCCCAGCTTGTAATGAGTTCCTATTACTTGTTTTAAAATTTATATACTGTATATAGGATATTTAAAATAACATGAATCTCATAAATTATTGTGCGTATACATTTATGCCACCTCCTGCCTTTCAAATGAAAGAGCCAATCACCAGTCTGTAGGGATGTAACGATATTATCAACATCTCAATATTATCGTGGTCACGTGACAATATGAAACGATAGGTCTTCCGGGCAAAAACTGTAGTTTTTAAAATATACTTAAACTTCTTATTCTAACATAAAAGGCTTTTAAAGTTGTGTTTTGGGCCATTATGCTTTGGCACAGTATCTGTCAAACAAACTCAAACTGAAAGTACAATATGGCTTAATCACTTCATCAAGTCTGTTTTTGCTGCGTTTCAAAGTGAAGCACACACTTCGTTCAGATGATCAGTTTGTGATTCGGTGTTTTCCACGCCTCAGAACAGCTCCGCTCACACTGAATTCTGATTTGTTTGGCTTCCTAAAACACCAGTGTGAATGTAAGTTAGACTGAGACAGTATATCACAAATAAAAAGAGGGTTGAGTGCCCTCTAAAGCTCAGGTACAAGTCAATTCACTTTTTTCTGAATGAAGTTTTCTTAGTTGAGCACATGGGTTGCTCTTAATTTTGAACTCTCAAAGTGCAATAGATAATTTAACTTCAAAATGTACACAATTTTCATTTTAAATGAACAATCCTCATTTGTATTTTTATCTTTTTAAATATCGCAATAAATAGCATACTGTGGACTTCATATCACGATATTATAGCATTGTTAGATTTTGATATTGTTACATCACTAGCAGCAAACTGTTTTTCAACACTTTACCAAATTCTGTATCGGTCAAGATATGTTAACCAGTAACACAAGTGTAATGTTACAAGTGTATGTTTTCAGCTTTTAACAGATAGCCTTTTAATTTGTGAGAAGCACCCAGTTTTGTTCCTCAGCCACCACTCGTGATGCCCTCTTGACCATCCCAGAAGCTCATGGTGGTGTCTGCCTTGTTTCCAGGTTGGTGATGAAATACTGGAGATCAATGGTGAAAGTACGAAAAATATGAAGCATTCTCGTGCCATTGAGCTGATCAAGACCGGAGGCAGACGAGCTCAACTGGTGCTAAAGAGAGGAGACGGATCTGTCCCAGAGTATGGTGGGTAACAAACAAGTTAACCCTCTGCTTAATGTCTCCTGCTTTTTGCATTTTGTTTCAAAGTGGTCGGTGTTTTAATCTATCCTGAGCTGTCTTTTCTTCTTGTTCTCTACCATAAAATTGTTGCTTCCTGGCGATCAATCCGCCTCTATTAGGTAGTCTGATGTGTTCATCTAGAGAGTGAGATCTTCAGTTCTTCAGTACAATACAACTGTTGTGATTTGTCTGAGTGCTGCATGTTTCCTTTCTCTTTAGTCATCTCTGTTTCTTTCTCTCCCCGATCTCTCGTTCTCTGGCGGGCTCCTCAGCTATGATGGGCCCCCATCTCTCTGCCTGTCTGAGGAATGATAAGCTGGGCGAGCCCTGCTTCTACCTAATGGGTCAAAACCAAGCCACGGTTTGTAAAGGACGCTCTGTGTGTTAACCCTTCCAGTCACCCAGTCACACGTTATAAGCCCCGCTTCGGCTCACCTGCTCTCATCTCACCCGGTCAATCCACCCAGCCGCTGGCCTCTGATCGCATGCTCAGTGGATTTGTGCTCAGATGCCTGTGTGATGGACAGTGTGTGGATGTGTGGACACTGCAATGCTCTCATGTCACTCATAGCACGGATGGGTGAATGCTACAAGAACTTGTCTGGCTCACAAAAAAAAGAAGATAGCATTACAAAAAAATAATACAGTTAAAAAAGTCTCTCTTGTTATTACCCATAGAACAAGTTTTGTTAGATTCACCCATAAGCAAATAATGAAATTAGTGTGATTTTTGTACTCTGGACTTGTGATAAAAAGATATAACTCGAAAAAGTATCAAACAGTGCCCTCCACAAACCTTGATGAATCTAAGCAAAACAGGCAATAAAAATGTCTGTGGTGTTTATCCTTCTTTCAAAAATCTAACCTTTAAATAAAGAAGAAAAACCACCTTTGTTCAGTGGACCAGGAGGAGTTCTCGGTCACACTTTACTTTAAGGTCCAGTTCTCGCTATTAACTACGATTTTTGCCTCAATAAACTCCTAATTTGCTGCTTATTAATAGTTAGGTAGTTCCTAATTTTAGGTTTTGGGTAGGATTAGGGATGTAGAATATGGTTATGCAGAATATGTGCTTTATAAGTACTAATAAACAGCCAATATGTTAATAATAGGCAAGCTAATAAACAACTAGTTAATAATGAGAATAGGTCCCTATACTAAAGTTTTACCAAATTCTCTTTAGATTTGACATTAAGAGCCAACTGATTAGATGCTGTACTGGTTATGTAGGTAAATACCATGGGCCATAATGTGGATGAGAACAGTTACTGTAGTTGCATGCGCTGCTTGTTAACAGCAGTTTCCAGGATTTGCCAAGGCCAGTGGTTTCAGAAATGCACATTCATTGTGAAGACATTCTCTGTACCTCCCCATCTTGTTACCCTGACTAACTTTAACAATGTTGTCCATTTGCCCTTGACATATCTTTCTTGTCTCAACATAATGGCATAGTATGCTCTAAAGCAGTGCTTCTCGAACCCGTCCTTGGGACCCCAGCTCCGCACATCCTCATAGGATGCAACCAGTTCAAGTCCATCAGTCGGGACACAGTACGGCTGTGTCTCTAATAGTGACCCAGCCGGAGTTCTGGAAGTCCTGACAGTCTGTCCTTTTGAGAGTCTGGAGGTTGGAAGTCGAGTGAGGCTGTGGCCATGCAGTGTCCTCACTATGATAAGGCTCAAATCTCTCTGCAAACTTCCTGAAGCCCATGAAAACACAAAAAATCTGGCATAGTTTTGGGAATTTAAAGAGTTGCATATTTGGGAAAATAAAACCATTCAGGAAATCAGTTTTAAAAGCTTTGTTAAAAAGGAGATATTTTGACTCTCTTACAGAACTAAACTGCTACCATAGAGGCCATGGGAGGCAAGAATTGTAGTTGATCTAAGCTACCCGTTAACCCCCACTGACTGTGCCTTCATCATAAGCTTGGCCCCCAAGCCACTAAAAGGCAAGGTTCTTGCCCACGACTGCATCCTATTGGCTCATTAGGATTTAGGAGTACAGTATGCACAGATTTACAATGACCATCTATTCTTGCCTTAAGAATTCTACAGCTGAAGAGAAACCAATAAAACTGCATAAAGACCTTCTGATCTGGGTTCTAGATCTATGATATACTGTATCTCCTCTCTGGAGGTGGTATCCATGCATTCTGACCCTGATTTTGAGCCTGTTGTACTGCCTCAGTCAAAGCCATAAAGTACATCAAAAAGGAATCTGACATAAAATCCCCATCTATCTCAGTGAGATATTGAATACCTGGCCTCCAAAGGACGTAGACCAGGCTCTAAGGAGGAGAATCTGCTTTTGTCAGCCATTGTTGATGATTGTGGGTGTCCTCCAGAGGTCCAGACTTCTGGACATATATATATATATATATATATATGTGACCAGTAAAGTGTGTGCCGTGAATAGAATCGATAGTGAGTGGAGTTCCCCATCTGGGATTGAGCAAGTACAGCAATGCCTTTCTTAGTGGAGAAAACCTTAGCCCATACCCTTGCATTTAGGAAGAGTTACCCCATATGATCTATGAGAATCACCAAAAGGTGTTTGACCCTGTATATCTGTGTTGCCAGAAGCCATCGTTGATGCCTCCGAATGATATAATTTGACAGTTTGCAACAATTTTTGATTCACTCCTATATTTTTGGGGAGCACTGATTTTGGATCTCAACCATGTCTGTAAATGTAACACATAAGCAGTACAGATTTCTGCCATTCTCGTGGCGGTGACCACAGCTGCCCAGTCAGATGAAACAAATCATAGTTTTTCAGAGCTTTAATCTATGGTGAAGGCTGGGTACGATACTTTGCAGGAACCCAAATAAAAATAAGACAGCTTTGCATTTTCTTGGTCAGTTTCCACTTGTGTAGTTTATTCGTTTGGATGACTTGATTGAATAAAACACACGTAGGTGTGTCCAAACCTTTGCCTGCTTGTGTATAGATGTTGTTGTATGAAACGTTTGCTTTTATGCTCAATCACATCAAGTGCTGTCTGTTTGTTCAAGTTTTGTGTGATGTCCTAACTGTTAACAGTCAAGTGTTTTTGGTGGCCTAACAAAATGTCTTTCTTCATTCATTTCCAGACGGCCCAAATGACAGCTACCCTCCCTCACCCGGGCCACAAAATAATTCGGAAGTGAGGGCCTTGCTGGCCAGCGGCCCCTTTCTTCATCCGTCCAAGTCCAGCTACACATTAGAGCATCACACACCATCCCAGCCCAAGCAGCACCAACTGAAAGACAGGCAGCACGATCCGGCGTGGGAACGCAGCACAGGACTGTATTCCAGCGCTCCACACCAGCCCTCCTGGAACAACTGTCCTGGCCCCTCGCCGTCCCCCGACAGCAGCAAAAACAACTCCCACCGCAAGGTCAAGAAGTCCGAGTCCGAGAGCGGCTTTGCCAAGCTCTTCAAAACGCTGAGGAAAGAGGGCGGATTTGGGAGGAAAACCTCCCACCAGGATCTCCTGAGGCGAGGCCGCAAACCCTCCGTAGATGCGCAGAGTAGTGCTGGGTCTCAGGTGCGCAGCGGGTCCTTGGATCGCTCCTCCATCCGGAAGCACAACACCTCTCCAGACCGCCGCAGGGCCAAGTCCGTGGACCGGCGAACGACACGCTCATATAAAGATCAGTCCCCTGAGCGATGCTATCAAGTCTCTTCCCAGGACCTGCTGTGCCAGATCTCCACTCCAGAAAGGCTCGTTATGCCCCAGAAAGAGCCCCAAACTCCCCGCAGGAACTACAGCAAAGAGGGCTGCTTCACGTCCACCCCTGAGCGATGCCACAAACCCACTGCCCACGCTCTCGCACACACACCTGAACGTGGCCTAAAGAACAGGAACGTTCTGTTCAACAGCTCTCCATCCGGTCAAGCTGAGAGACAGGGATGCTTCATCAACGGAGCCTCGGAGAGACGCTTCCGCAGGAGATCGGACAGCAGCAGCGACGGAAGTTATCTGGAAGAGGCTGCTCCACAGCTTAGGGATTATTACAACGCACTGAAAGCCAACAGTGCGAACGGAAGTGGCATGGGCCTCGGCCTCGTCCAGAGCTCTTCGAGCAAGAGACGGCTTTACAAGGAGAACCATGCAGACCTCAGCATCTGAGCTCCACAGGGCTGAGCTTCACCACAGCGGAACTATGCTTCTTTTTCTAGTTTGTTTTTATATGTTGTGTTGCAAGTGAGAGCCATGTTTTGTTGAAAGACAGACTTTTCTTTCTTTTTTTTTCAAAATGCGTCTACTTTGCGTGTCCTCTTTTCTCCAAATTGAGATTTACTGAACCAGAGCACAAGCATTTAGCGTTTGTTTCTTTGTTTGTACATTTTAATAGACGTGTGGCGAAACCTGAACTCCGACGTGATGATGCTACTGTTTAACTGAGTAATATATATTTAAGCTGTATATTTATTTTGAAAAACTGAAGTGTAACTCGATGGGATGTCCAGATGAAAAAAGCATCATTCAGTCTTGGTCTGTTGTATAATATCTGGCTTTGTTAGTCCTAACACTGCACTGGACTGAGGCATGAGCCGCCCATTTGCAAAAAAAAGAGGGAAAAAATGAAAGCGGAAAAATATTATGTTGTGGCACAATTTTTAATTTTTTTTTTCCCATAATCACCAGAATTTAGTCTAAAGGCACATATGCACAACTGAGAAAACCTGACCCAACATTAGCTTAAAGCAAGTCATTTTAGGAATTAATCGGACGCTTTTTAAAAGTGACTAAAAGTGCATTCAGGCTGTATGGCAGTGGAAACAAACCACAGCCCAGAACATAGCTAATACATTCAACTATGAAAAAACACTGGATATATGAAATGTGAGAACATTTCTTGGTGGCCGTTCTAATTCGCAGTCATTTTAAGCAAAAGTCTGAAGTATTTTGAATTGTCCCTTACGCAGCTATATTTACCTCCATAAAGTCAAGTACCAAAGGCGACTGAAATGCTCTGAACGAATGGAATCCCTTGACAAGCTTGTGAAAATAAATGTGACACATCGATTCAGCACACATTTTGAGCTGAATGTAGAGTTGCAGCATGGAAGATCCAGGTCGCCAGAAGACTACTTCAAAACGGCACCTGACACAATCTGCCAATCTGAGCCACCACTCGTTTTCCGTCACGCTCTCTCTGAGAGCCACTGAGCTTCGGTGATATGCAGATGTGCAATACCTGTTTGTTTGGGAACACAGCTGGTTCGTGCATTTCGACAGGACCGAGAACAGGGAATTCCTTCAGTGTCATCTGAATAGTACTGTATCAAAATGAACGTATCAGCTGCTGTCTTTTGTACAAATTTTATTACTGTATGTACTTCAAACCTGTGTAGGTAAGGATACTGTTGCCTTTTCTCTGTACAAAAAAGAGTTTATGAACGATGTCCACCAAGAAGAAGATGCGAATATGATTCTACTCTGCTCACTGGGGCTATGGGTAACGTGTACTCAGAATCAGGCGTATGTAACGTTGTATTTTCTTTCCTTCTCTCCAGGAAGGATGGGAAACGTATGTTTTTCAAGGAAGGGGGTTGAATATCTGTTGTGATGGATAGCCTGTTTTTTTTCTAGAGATCTTGTATACTGTCTGTGGTCTCTGAAAAGTTCTATGTATTTTAAATGCTTTTTCTGTGTCGATAAAAGCATTACTTGTATATGGTCTGATGTTTTTTCTTTGTTTGTTTGTTTGTTTTGTTTTTTTAATGAAACTATGCATATATATAAATTCTGCATTGTCCATAGCTTTATTTGACTCATGAAATTACACATAACACTAGTCTAAGTTCAAGTAGATGTGGACTTACACAGTAAAGCTTTTTTTCTTCTTGTTTGGATGGATCACAATGTATATGTAGCTATCAAAAAGAAGTCTGTGAATGCTATTTTTATTATCAAATAAAGTTTTCCATACAAATTCACAGTTCTATGTTCACTGTGTTGGTATGCAATAACACTGTACAGTTAAAAAATCAAATGGGTGCATAACTAAGATCACGTGATACCTGAGCCTGAGAAACGTACCATTTGCAAACATCTGTTATAGTTGTAGTTTGTTCTGTTGTAGTTATATTCCCATTCCTTGTGTTTATGTCTGGTTTCCTTGGCTGCTGTTTCTTGTTTAGTGCTCTATTATCTTGAATGTAGTCTACATAACCAACCTTACTTTAATGTAAACATGGGCCTGATCTAAAATACCAGTTTGCAATATCAAACAGCATAACAGACTGTTTTAAACAAGTGAAACTTAAATGTCCAGCTATTTTACTTTGATATTCTGCTTGATATTGCAAAAAGATATTTGTTATATTATAGTTTTACCATTTACTGCACTTCGTTAGTCTTCTAGTTATTTATGTATAGCAGTGAATGAATCAGAAGTCTCACACATTTGCAGAAAATACATACAATAAATACTTTTGCATTGCAAAAGAAGGAAGTAGCCCTGGGTGCCATCAGTTCTTTGTCGTTTCTTATAACTTGGTAGTCTTTGATTCATGTATTGTTATTTACTGCTATTCTTGGGTTTTTGGTTCCTTCACTTAAAGCCTGCAATTAGATGCAAGCTATGTGTTCTCCTTCATTTCTTATAACTGCTTTTTTCCACAAGATTTTAATGGGATTTAGATCTAGACTGCTTTAGGGGCCTCATTTATAAAGTGTGCATACGCTCATATTTGGTCTTAGGGTGTGCATATGCTTAAATCCACGCCAGAGCTCATATTTGACGTGGAAAAGTGCTTAGCGTCACGTCAGGGTCTGAGCAGACATATGCACTTTTTCTTGTCGGAGTGCTGCAGGTTATTGGAAGTGTAAGCTGTTCTTGCAGCTCGTTGTTCTAAATTAAAGGATTTGGATGATGACTGGTGATCCTTTACATGTTAATGACATTAATTAGGAGTCATATGCAAGGCAGAGAGCTGAAACCATTCAGTTGCGTGCAAGTTCAAGATCATTTGCGATTCATAGATTTCACATCTGAAAGGCATACGTGCATTTTCTGTGTACGTTCATTCTATGAATCACAAGTACACATATTTGAGAGCTGATCGTAAGATCAATTTTATAAATGAGGCTCTTGAACACTGGATTGGTTTAAAGCCATTGTCCTGTTGCGAGACCCATGCCCTTCAATAAAGGCCTCACTTTCCGCTTTCCAACGTTGTGCTCCAGAGCAGCTATATTTTCCTGATTTCCCCAGCACCAGAGGCAGCAAAGCA
The DNA here is from genome assembly GCA_034780575.1 of Labeobarbus marequensis. NCBI lineage: Eukaryota > Metazoa > Chordata > Actinopteri > Cypriniformes > Cyprinidae > Labeobarbus > Labeobarbus marequensis. The sequence continues at coordinate 28,880,548 of JAUZSZ010000101.1, read as the reverse complement.
ACCCGCAAACATCCTCTGTGTTTGACTGCAGGGCTTCGACAGTAAAAAGCTTTTATTCGGTCATTCTATGATTTGGCTAACTTCTGACATGACTTTGTGGGGGTCCTCCTGGGTCTTCTACCTTACAACCCCCTTTCATGGAGATGTTGCAAGTTGAAACTGTCATACCTTGTGTCTGAAGGTCAGCTTTAATCTGTGTTGAGGCTGACCAAAGTGCTTTTTCCACCATTCAAACTATCCTTTGCTGCAAACTTCCACTAAGTTTTCTCTTGCAGCCATGTTTAGTGAGGGTGGCCATGTTGCTACGAGTCTCAAACCTCTAGATAACATTGCGTACATGCATTTGTAGACTTGAGCTTGTCCACGCTTGGCTATAATCTTGTGTTTGACATGCTTTGGTTATCTATCTATGACCACTTCTAGAAGATGCCAATAATATTGTCCAGGCAATTTTAGGATTTCTCAGTGAAATTATCTGGAATGTACATTCTTCTGATTTTTTGCGCACCTAAAACATACATGTGTGTATACCAAAATATGTTTTAGTGTCAAAATGTTTAATGCCAGGTCTGGAAACATTAAGGATTATTTGGGGGAAAAAAGTGCAAGGGTGGTAATATTTTTGGCCACCACAGACTCATGATGATTGCTAATTGTGTTGTCCTGCTACTCCTATCAGCAATATTCCATGTGAGGTGTTCTCAAAGCAAGCAATGTCCCTACAGGCTACCACGTTGGGTAATGTTTTAGAGTAGGGAACACAAATTCTCTATTAACTAAGAGTTTCCCACAATAAGCTCCTAATTTGCCCCTTGTTCATAGTAAGGCAGTTGTAGTAGTAGTAGTAGTAGTAGTAGTAGTTATGTTTAGGTATGAGGTAGGTTTAAGGGATCTAAAACATGGTCATGCATTAATATGTGCTTTATAAGTACTAATAAACAGCCAATATGCTAGTAAAATGCATGTTAATAAGCAACTAGTTCATGTTAGTGAATGGTGTTCCCTAATCCGAAGTGTTAGCAAATGTTGTGTGAGGCTGTGTCCCTATTTACACAGATGCCAGTGAAAGACAAACTATACATAATCATAATCTATTTTCACCACTCTGACCTAGAGCAGGATTAACGTCAGTTCTGATCCTACCTAATTCATCCATACATATGTCAAATCTTCCTTCATAAAGCCTTTAATCCAAGGTGACAGTGAGGATTGCCCCGGTTGTACACTTGCGTTGAATAACATATTGAGCCTATTATCCATAATTATGGTGCTGTTAACTTTTGAAGGAATGCATGTACTTTTTTCAATTCACAACTCTGCAGTAGCTATTGTCTAGATGTTGATTAAACAGAATAGATTAAAAAGCACTCAGCCTTTACTGAAGGTAGGAATATATACACTAAATACATTAAAGCTCTCATCAGAAATCAGTATCGTTTGTTGAATTTAAAATACTATTTCGACATTTCGCTAACATTACAGCTCAATCAAAACATAAACAGAGCGATTTAATTTGCAAAGTGCTTTTTATTGTTACATTGCCTTGAATACATGCCTCTACAATCACAACAAAGCCAGTATAAGGAGTCCAACAGTAAGAGAGTTAAGATATTTT
>JAUZSZ010000101.1:28801197-28812185 GCA_034780575.1 Labeobarbus marequensis | reverse complement strand
GTCCTATCCTAACAAACCATACATCAATGGAAAGCTTATTTATTCAGATTTCAGATGATGTATAAATCTCAATTTCGGAAAATTGACCCTTATAACTGGTTTTGTGGTCCAGGGTCACATATATACCAGAAAAATGTTCAAGAGTAAGAGATATTTATTTATTTATTTATTACAAAGTAGGCTATTCTGTTACATGAAATAAATTACTGTACATATTCATGGATTTCCTATAAAATACAGAATTTTGGGACCAATTTTATATTTGTTGTCTTTACTATGTACTAACATGAGACAAGAACCCTTGCACCTATTTGATATAATACAGGCTAGCTATTGTGGGCTAATTATACATATACAGTTAGGTCCGTATATATTTGGACACTGACACAATTTTCATAATGTTGACTCTGTACGCCACCAGAATAGAATTCAAATGAAACAATCAAGATGAAATTGAAGTAAAGACTTTCAGCTTTAATTCAAGAACAAATATATAACAAAATGCTTAGGAATTACAGTCACAATTATAATTATAATAATATAATACAATTCTAATCTTTTTATACACAGTCCCCCTATTTTCAGAAGCTCATTTGTAATTGGACAAATAAATATAATGATAAATAAAATTTAATATTTTGTTGAAAATCCTTTGCAGGTGATGACTGGCTTAAGTCTGAACTCATGGACATCACCAGAGACTCCTCCTTTGTGATGCTTAGCCAGGCCTTTACTGCTGCTGACTTCAGTTGTTGTTTGTTTGTAGGTCTTTCTGCCTTTAGTTTTGCCTTTAACAAGTGGAATGCATTCTCGATTGGGTTGATCCATTTTGGATCACTTGGATCACTTTTGGTTGACTAGGCCATTGTAGAATATTCCACTTTTTTACCTTCAAAAACTCCTTAATTGTTTTTGCTGTATGTTTTGGGTCATTGTCCATTCGTACTATGAAGCATCGTCCAACCAATTTTGCTGCATTTGGCTGAATCTGGGCAGACAGTATATCCCTATACAATTCAGAATTCTTCTGGCTGCTCCTTTCTTCTGTCATGTCATCAATAAACACCAGTAACTCAGTGCCACTGGAAGCTATGCATGCTCATGCCATCACACTGTTCCATGTTTCACAGATGATGTTGTGTGCTTTGAATCATGGGTTGTTCCAAGCCTTCTTCATACTTTTTTCTTCCCGTCATTCTGATGCATGTTGAACTTAGTTTCATCCGTCCAAAGAATGCTTTTCCAGAAGTGATCTGGCTTTATTAGATGTCTTTTTGGCAAATTCTAATCTGGCCTTCCTATTCTTGAGGCTTATAAATTGTTTGCACCTTGTGGTGAAGCCTCTGTATTTGCTCTGTTGAAGTCTTCTCTTGATTGTAGACTTTGACAGTGACACGTCTACCTCCTGTAAAGTGTTCTTAACTTCACTGGATGTTGTGAGAGGGTTTTTCTTTTTATGTTGCCGGGCTCACCAGTGCATTCTTTTTTTTCTCAGAATGTACCAAACTGTTGATTTAGCTACTCCTAATGCTTCTGCTATCTCTCTGAAGTATTTGTTTTGTTTTTGAAGCCTAACAATTGTTTGACATCTTCCAAATGCAAATGGTACACTTAGAATCAACTCCAGATGTTTTACCTGCTCAAGTGATGTAGAAATAATGAAGGAATAGCTCACAACTGTCCATGAGCTTTTGAGTCAATTGTCCAATTACTTTTGGTCCCTTAAAAAAGGGGAGGTACATATTAATCCCTTAACCTTTCCTTCACTTTTGAGGAGTATACCCTCAAATTAAAGTTCAGAGTGTGCACTTTAAAGCTCATATGCATTTTATAACTGTAACTTGAATATGTTTTGGTCAACAGCTAAAATAACAAAAAATATGTCTGTGTCCAAATATATATTTCATATAATTTACATATACATATAATTTCATACTACAATGTTGATGGTACCTCAACCATAAACCTACCCATATTTCAACTTCAATAGCAGCAAATGAAAATCTGGCAAGAGACATACACAACAACACATACACAATAAGTGCATTGCGTCATAATTTAAAATGTATGTGTATAATGCCTATATATAGTCAAGTGACACCATAAATTATACAATAAATGTAAATTAATAGTTTCAAAGGTTTATTGAGAAAATACATTTACAATTTATTCAAACACTACCACAGTATAGACAAGAGAATGCAAAAGCACATTCCATACAATTTTCATCTGATTTTGTTTAGCATTACATATTAAGCCATGACCACCATTTTAAATACGACACTGATGTATCTTTGCCAAATAAAAAAATAAAAAAACATTACACGAAGTTGTAACAGAAGGACCAGGCTCCGCCCTGAGCCAGTTACCCCGTTCCATGTCACCTGAGTTCTAATCACCTGCACCTGCACCTCATCATCAAACACCACTTATAAGCACAGCCACCAGCTTTGCCAGTTGTCCGATCTTGTCGTTGCTACAAGGACCTACTACCCACAAAGCTCTTCTAAGCTGAGTATTGAGTACATGTGTACCTTACCTGTTGTTACTCACCTACTGTCTTGTCCTTCTCCAGTCCTCCCTGTCTCCGGTGGCTTGTATGGATGTCTGCTCCTCTCAAAGACTCTGGCGCTACCACAATCCTGGAACCTGCCAATACAGAGAGACAAACTAAGACTCAGAGACTATTCATCACAGAAACCTCACAGAGTGATACTCACCTGGCCTGAAGACTCTCACTGTCACTGTGTGCTTCTCACGCTTAAAAATAAACACTAAGCTTTTTACTTACCTTCCGTGTCTGACCAGTTTCATTACCGAAGTTGTGTAATGACTGACCTGAAGACCAACACATTGATCAAGTCCCCTTGATTTTACACACAACTTTTAACTGGTTAATGCAACAGTCATTAGACAACATATTTAGTAGGGTAAAATGATCTCCCATCTCTTTCTTTTGACAATAGTCAGCACTATTTTCTCTTGACCATAGATCATCACTTTTGATGTATGGCTATGCTATTTTTCATCTTGTCATTTCATGTGAATATTAAAGGCTTGGAGGGCCACGGTGGAGCAGTCAGCTTATGGGACCAAGGAGGAAGCAGGAACTATGAAAATAGAGGTGGAGCCGGAGTGACTAAGGACAATGGTTTATAAATTTAGAAGAGGAGGCGGGAGAGAGAGGCTGGGAGGGAACTCTGGAGAAATAGGAGATTTTGTGCTGGAAGGAACCAGTGGAGAAACAGGAGATTTCATGTTGGACAGGTCAGCAAGAGCACAGGTGATTTCATGATGGACAGTACAAGTGGGACAGGGCACTTCCTCCTAAAAAAAGGTAAATACTGCAGAGGCCAGGTGCAGCTCACCCTCAGCAGTGGGAATGTGGGTGGGGCTCCTTTCCAATACCTGCGAATTCCACTAAGACTCCCTCGGGGATGGGCGATGTTGCCGGCTTGTGCACCTGGTCAGACAGAAAATGGAACTCTGTCTCTGGGGTGCTAGTTGACTTGGTCCTCTTTTCAGGCTCATACATCATGGCAGGCTGGGGCTTTCTGTCTGCGCTAGGCTCAGGCAAACACTCTGTGAATGAAGCAGAGAATGGAGATCCATTGTTCACCAGCACCAACTCCACAAATGTGGCAAAACTCCCCCGATGACCATCTCTGGGCAGGCATGCCTTAGATCACTCGCTCAAGCTAGCATAGTAAAAAACACAGAGCAAGCAAACTGGGAAGTGAGTGAGGCATGCCACATCTGAAAAGTTCCTTGTTTGGTTCTTGAGGGTTTGTCCATTTTGTTCCAAACAGAGCAGAACTACTTGTATACCCATACTTTTTAAGGCTGGTTATTCTGTCATGGGCTCTGTGTTATACCGTAGTAATCACACAACATAGGAGAATCCAAGAAAACATACTGTTTATTAATCCACAAGGATTAATTAATTCTCAAGAGAAACTGAGCTTTAACCACAAATATCAAGACAATAACCAGCAGGAGAAAAAAATAAATAAATAAAAAAGATTGTATATACAAGGAGGACTTATCGAGAAGCATCTGCAAATCATATGTATCCAAAGGAACAAACCAAGGCATGCTTCAAAACTAAACGGAGCAGAGACACAACAAGTGGCAGATCCATCATTTTTCTGCACATGCTAAACTTATATGTAAATATGTTACAGTTTAAAAGTAAATCCTTAATGTTCTTAAGAGTGGCATTTCCCCATCTTCCCCTGTATACACAATGTCTGTAGTCTTTATTTTGACAAACCTTTGATATTGATCCTCCCTGTTTATATGAATTATTTATCAGTTTATCTCTGTCTCTATCTCTATTTATGTTTGTGTAAACACAGGTTCATCAGTATTACAGCTTTTTCCCAGAGGATAAGGTTCCTTATGTCAACAGCATTGGTGAAAAGCATCGGATCAAGCAACTCCTTCAACAACTGCCACCGCATGACAATGAGGTCTGTTAGTATGGTCGTGACTCAAAGTTTTTAATACAAAAATGGATAACTACATCAGATATCTAAACACTACAGCTGGTTCAGCCCTAGACACATAGTTATGTGTTTTGATATCATCTTGAGTTCAACTTGTCTCATTCGTATTTTAACACTAGACCAGAGGTCTTTAGCCCTGCTCCTGGAGACCCACTGTCCTGCAGTGTTTAGCACCAGCCTTAATAAAACACGCCTAATGTTCTTCAGCTTTAGAGCAGGATGAAACTACACTTAGAAGCTGCGTCCCCAGGAGCAGGGTTAAAGATGTATGCACTAAAATTATGGTATACTCAATTATTTCAGACCCTGCAATAAATCATGGCAACAGGATATGATATTCTTTTTTTTTTTTTTAAAGAAATAAAAAATACAATATAAGATACAACAGGGCTAAACATGCACATTTGACTTTATTCTCCTTTAAACCTCTAGAATGCTCAAAATTTACTTCAGCACTATCCTTAACAACAGCTTTGACTATGCATGTGGAAATTTGTTAGATTCTTGATGCGATCATGTCAAGAAAATTCTACACTATTTTGATTTATTATTTATTTCTTAATGTTGTAGATTTATGTAGCAATTTAATGTAGCAAATAAAATTATTGACTATATATTGAGACAAATGTCTTGTTAATGTTTTCAGTTTTGTTGAAGGTAATTAAATTAGCAGTTTCTAAGAAGGAAGAATATGTAAATACATGGTATTTGGAGTAAAAACTTTGGCATGACCTGTGTCTTAAGCACATAAACACGACAATAACACTGGCCAGGCAACAGCCTGTGACATCACTACTGGCAAGACCACAGTATAAAAGGGAACTGGAAGAATACATCATCCGCTTCTTTGTCTGAAACTTGCATCCGAGGCTTGGCAAGAAAGAGGATGCAGTGTCTCGTTCCATTCTCAGGGAATCATGGTAACCTGAGACTTTCCTTTTCGAGGGAACTCGAACTGCATTGTCTAGTGGTCGTTATACGGAATGGAATACTCACGCTGCCATGCTAAGGTGAGTGCATGCCATATTTCCTGATGCAAACACAATGCACCAACTCCACAGTGTAATCGTTGTGGCCGCCCCTCCAGATGCATCAGTGGCTGTCAGTGACACTATCCTTTTCATCCAAAGGCCCGAGCAACATACTCAAAATAACTTACCTGTTAAGTACTGAACAACCTGTCCCAGGGCAGAGCTTAAAGGCTTGGAATCATATAGCAATGTGATTGCTTTAAGGGGATATGGCTGAGCATCTAGGCCATATTACCAGACCCTGGCCTGTCACATATAGGGGGACTTCATATATCAAACTCTAATTCTCCCAGGGAGGCTTCATAGATGACCCTCCCACAGTGAGGGGAACGCTGCCAAGCTCAACAATAAGAATAACCGACTAAGGAGGCAAAATATGTCCTAACAAACTGGTATGACTTGCACATGGAGCACCAGGAGCAGGGTCCTTGACTCTCAGATTAAGAGGAGAACTCACATGCTCAGTGTGGCAGTGGTAGGCTCATAAATAACCCTCCCGTAGTGAGGGGAGCACTACCAAGCTCAACCAAAAAGGCAGCCTAACAGGGCTGCAGAAAAGAGGCCTCTCAACCTGATATAACTGTGCACGGGTCTCCAGGAATGAAGTTCTTGACTCCCAGAATGAGAGGAGAACTCGCTCTCAACACTCAATCTCACACCTCAGTATAATAGGGAGAGGGGGCTCCCATAAAGCTAGGCTTGAAAGGAGCAGCAGGCTCTTGCACCACCCTTAGGACCAAGGGGAGCAATGCTAGCTCGACCATGAGAGCAGGTCAAGACACAAAGCCGTAGATACATATGATTAGGATCCTCAGAGTGAGTCCTCAATAATAGGCCTTACCTCAGGGAAAATGATGTACTCAAAAAGGTTCTCAAAGAGAGGAGAGTTTCGCCTGTTCAACCATAAGGGCAGTATAACAGGGAGGTACATCATGGGCCTCATTTCCTCATGGAAATATTTGCATAATGCCACCAAAATGTTCACACAAAGAAAGAAGGCGTGGTTTCAGTAACCGCAGTAGTGTCGATGCAGCCATGACAGGAAGAGGCTGTTTGTTTCTATCTGTGCCTTCTGAAAGTAGATGCATTTAGGAATCATTAAGATCACTTACAACAGAACAGCACAACCCAGATGTTATGGCAATGCATTTTATGGACGACTGTTTTGTGAAACTATAGGAGAGGAGGTAGTTCTGACTTTGCTATGACAATCTGGCACTTCTGAATCAGCGACTATATTCTTTGTTATTAGTTTAAGTATTTGCTATTGACTGTTCAAATGTGGAGTTTTGCGCGTCATGTGTGTGTGTGAGAGAGATCTCAGCACATCAGCTATCTTAATCGCGGCTTGTGTGTGTGTGTGTGTGAGAGAGAGAGAGAGAGAGAGAGAGAGAGAGAGAGACGGTCACATCACAGCGGAGTGTATAGCCCATTAGAAATCGTCTTAACCGTGGCTTGTGTACAAACACATACGAACTTCATCACTGTGTCTGTCACGAGACTCTGTTCCCCTTTTGGACTTGAACTGATGGTAAAACTGACTACATTATTAATTGTTTTTACTTTAATTTTGCAAGCTGAAGCTCGCGATTATGTAAAAAGGGGCGTTACATTTCCAACACAGCTTGTGGTGTTCGGCCAATCACAATGCACTGTGCCAGCCGGCAAATCAGAGCAGACTGTGCTTATTGGAAGGAGGGACTGTGTAGAAAATGAAGTTTGAGAGATGCGGGGCATAGAGGACTTACAAAAATGTACAGTATTTGATGATGTGTTTTTTGAACATTAAAGCATGTCAACATATTCTGTTACACCAAATAAACAAAATAATGATCTTTAAAAAAGCATCATATGACCCATTTAAATCTCGAAGAGCCCCTCAGGGCAAAATATGAATTAGCTCACCACATGAGCAGCCTGGCCAGGGTGGCTTCTTGAAGCCAAAACACCCGGCACAGTCATCAAGGAGCAGAGTACGCAATATCACTAGGTGTCAGAGGAGTAACACCATGCTCAACCTGCAACTATCAAGAGAACCAGGATTCTGTACCAGAGATGTTCCCAGGAACATGAGGGAAGTAGAGTCAGGCTCCTGCCCACTGGGGAACAGAATGCTCAACTAAACCTACTAATAGGAAAGGAGCATCGGCTCAGCCCGGGAGCATAAGAAGACCAAGGAGGCCATGCAAGGCCTAAACCTTGGGCTAAAGAGAACCTAATTGGGGAGGCCACAAAAACCCAAGAGGTCACCAGAACGGAGGCCAATTAGGGCCCTTATCTCCTGACTTTCCACAGGAGAGGCCCGTGGGAGGGAGGAGGCCCTACTACCCAGTATTGAGAGTCAGTGGTACTGAATGAAGTCCCCAGGTGCACTGGAAGAGATAGCTAAGGTTAGCAAAAACACTAGCGATAACAGTATCCTTGGTAATGAAATGGATCTTACTCACCCACCATAGCTCCAGCACACAGTCTTCTGGAGACTTGGGGTCACCTAGATCCAGACCATCAGTAGGCAGTCCTATGGGGTTAAAGGGACAACATAATGTTGCTGCACCACTGTATAATACCAAAGTTAGGGAACCAGGTTCTGCACTGTGATGTACTCGCAGGTGGCCCTCAGGAGCACAAGGGGAGTACAGTCAAGCTCCTAGCCTCAGAGAACATGGCACTCTACCACACCCACTCACGGGTAAAGGAGCACCAACTCAGTTCACGGCCAAGCATCAAGGAGGATTGCAAACCTAGACTTCAGAAAGAGGAGGAGCCTAACTGAGAAGGCCTTGTAGGAGGCCATACAGCACAAGAGGTCCCCAGGGTGGGGGATGTCCCAACGCATGGGCACTACAACCCCTGACTCTTAGTCAGAGGAGGCTCACAGAGAGCCATACAACCCTGAAATGAAAGTAAAGGCATACATCATAGGCTCCTAGGGTGCAGTAAAATGTGGCTAACTGATGAGGACATAATATGAATGATATGAGTCCTAACAACTGCAGATTAGATATCCACATTATACAATTTCTTATGTATAAGGAATTAGAAACATCAGGAAATTACTGATAGGGAAATTTTTTTCTGTCATTTCCCTTCCATGCTCCACCTATAAATTCTGCGAATAGTCTGATTAATTGCCCCGTCAACAGTGGGACTCGAACAGCAAGCAATAGGCAGAGAATTCTCTCTGCGATCACAGTGCGCAGACTGCATTCAGCTCCCACATGAGCTAACCACACTTCGTTCAAGCGCTAGATTTCCTTAGAAATCAAGCTAGAACAGAAAGCAAATGCGTCGCTATGAGCTCGTTCAACTCCAACAAGAGGCAAATGCACTCAAGCAAATGCTGTCTACAGTCTCGGGTAAATGGTGAAGCACTCAACCTCCCCTCTCAGTATTCCTGCAAATGCATTACAATGAGTAGAATCTGCCTCCTTGTGAGTCGAACATTCAATTCATGCTTATCCACAAGAAATAAGTGCAATGAATGCAATGAGCGCATTCAACTCCCTCGAGAGCAACACGCTTGCTTCTCACCCACACACACAACACACAAGATGCGTGAAACCGCGGATATCAGAGCAAAGATTCAGATGAGAGAACATGCACTCCTAGTTGTGCTTAGCTGCTAACATAGACAAATGGCAGTGAAGCCAAAGAAGAGGATGACATATTTTTCTGGTGCTCTTTCATATTGTGGTTGTGGCAGTAGTTATGACATAGGCTGTTGCCCGTCCAATGTTATTTTCTTGTATATGCTTCAGACACCGGTCATGCTGAAGGCGTTCCCATAGCGACCGCTAGAGGACCCAGTTCCCTTGAAAGGGAATCACATTTTAATATATTTATATTGTCATAAATTCACATTGAATCTCCAAATTAATGTATAAACAACATAAAGATGGTATATTTTAAATATGTGTTTAATGGCACCTTTTTACTTAGTAGTCTATTATTATTGTAGGCCAGTATCTTTGATACCAATACTGCTACTGACGTCTCTATTAAATGCATTTTTCCCCTCAATTTTTAGCCATTATTTTATAGCCAGTCAACATTATAGTATAATTGAAGGAAATTATTTTAACATTTAAAAGGCTTAAATGAAATATAACTTTTAAGTGAACTTAATCCTCACATAAACATAATAAACAATAATCGTATATGCATGAAATATAAATTCAATATTTATTTGAATTTTTAAGCTACAAAAGTGAATCAGTGAGCAAAGCACTGAGTGATTTCTCTTTTTCATTTGTTCTTTGATTTACATCAGTTACACAGACTGCAGCAGGTTTACTTTAAAAGCAGTGCTGTCTCTTTAAAAAAAATCTTTGCAACGATTTGTATCGTAAAAAGCGCTATACAAATAAACTTGAATTGAAATTGAATTGAATTGAATTAAAACCTAACACAGATATGACACACATCCGATTTTCTTCCAACTCCCAATTATTATGGGGAACTCTTTCAATGCTTTCAGAATCTTTACTCTTTTAAAATAATTTTGTTTACGTATTTTTAAAATGAGCAGTTTGATGGCAATATATTTATTGAACAAAAATATGTTGTTTTATTTAAGATAAACGGAAAATAGTACAAACTTTGCTAAAGAGATTGTTTCGAACAAGTATTAACATATTATTCTAAACATCATATATTAATCTAAAAAGATATTTTGTTAGCTAAAGTATTTGTATAAATACTTGTACTTTACTCCTCTTACTTTACCTCTTCCCCTCTTGCCACCTCATATATTTATAGGATTTTAAAACAAAACAAACCACTTTTATGATTTATTTTCACACAATATCTGTTGCTCCATGCTCAATGCTCAATAAAAACAAATGTGTTTTTTCTGCAATCATACACTATAGGAGTAGTGAAAAACACATTTTTCGATACACATTGTACCCCATATACTTATATATATATTATTATTATTATTATTATATACTATGTCATGCAGCTTTGAAGTCTACATTATTTGTAATAAACCAAAAGGTCAATTAATGTTTAGATCCTCTGTTACACTGATGTCTTCTTGCTATACAGATTTGCTGGTCAGAATTCACTAATCTCCACTACTGTGGAATGCAACATTGAATGAGTATGAGTGTAAATGAAAAGACAAAGTCCAGTGTGACTCCACCTTTAATTACCATAGTCAGCTTGTGTCATACTTTATAATTATACACATACTATATTATTGGTGGCTCAAGACAATTTTTTTTTTCTTTTCATAGAACTCAATTTTGAACATAACAATCGTCTTTGGTAAACAATAAACACAGTACGTGTTACTTTGGTAAGAAATTATCAATTGTGCATACATAGTATTAGTACAGAGTACATAGTGCATACATACTCTACATAGTATTTACTACATACATTTCTGGTTTTTAACACACACACACACACACACACACACACACACACATATATATATATATAT
>JAUZSZ010000101.1:28787072-28801097 GCA_034780575.1 Labeobarbus marequensis | reverse complement strand
TAATTACTGATAGGGAAAAATTTTCCCATTAGTTCCCTTCCATGCTCTGCCTATAAATCCTGTGAAGAGTCCGGCTAAATGCCTCGTCAACAGCAGGACTCGAACCACAGGCGATAGGCAGAGAATTCTCACTGCGATCACAATACACAGCATGCATTCAACATGCTTCGTTCAAGTGCTAGATTCCCTCGGAAATCAAGTGAGAACAGAAACCACTGCCATGAATGCATCACCATGTGCTTGTTCAACTCCCACAAGAGGCAAACGCACTCATGCAAATGCTGTCTACAATCTCAGGTAAATGGTGAAGCACTCACCTTCCCTCGTAGTAGTCCTGCGAAGGCATCACGATGAGCACAATCCATCTCTTTTTGGGACTCGAACATGTTCAATTCATGCTTATCCACAAGAAATAAGTGCAGTACATGCAATGAACACATTAAACTCCCTCAAGAGCTGAACGTGCCTGCTTCTCACCCACACACACACAAAACACACGAGATGTGTGAAACTGCGGGTATCAGAGCAAAGTAAAAGAACATGCACTCCTAGTTGTGCTTACCTGCTAACATAGACAAATGGCAGTGAAGACAAAGAAGAGGATGATGAATCCCCCTGGTGCACTTTTATACCATGGTTGCACCAGTAGTAGCATCACAGGCTGTCTCCTGGCCAGTGTTATTATTGTGTTTAGATATGTGCTTCAGACACTGGTCACGTCAAAGGCATTCCCCATAGTGACCGCTGTCAGACACAGTTCGAGTCTGATTCCCTCAAAAGGGAATCACATTTAAATATATTTATATTGTCATAAATTCATATTGAATCTCCAAATTAATGTATAAACAACATAAAGATTGTATATATTAAATATGAGTTTAATGGCATATTTTTACTTAGTAGCCTGTTATTGTTGTAGGGCAATATCTTTGATACCAATACTGGTACTGGTGTCTCTATTCAGTACATTTTCCCCTCAATTTTAGCCATTAATTTATAGCCATTCAACGTTACAGCATAATTGAAGGACATTATTTTAGCATTTAATAGGCTTAGAAAAATATAACATCTTTTCTTTTAAGTGAACTTAAAACAATCCTCATTTATACATAAATTGTATATGCATAAAAATACATTGAATATTTAAATGATTCTTTATTTAAGCTACAAAAGTGAATCAGCGAACAAAGCAGTGAGTGATTTCTTTTTCTTTTTCTTTTTCTTTTTTTTCATTTACATCAATTACAGAGCAGGTTTCACTTTAAAAGCAGTGCTGTCTCTTTAAAACCTGACACGGATCTGACACACATCTGATTTTCTCCCAACTCTTTACGGTCATTTAGTACTTTTTAGCTCATTTAAGACTAACATAATTTTGTGTGTTATCGTCCATTGGAGAGCAAAAAAGAATTCAGTGCACTACTAGTCTGAAGCAGCTTTCTGTGCACATGTATCAGATGCCTGTGCTCACAAAGAGCTTCTTCGCAGACAGCGCACCAGTACCAATTTAACTTCTTTTGTGTCATATCATGCTTGATAGCATGCTCATATAGTCTACTGTAACACTAGACAAAGTATGCCAGGGAAAAAAATGGAGGAACATTTTTAACACGTTAAACTGAAAAAGAAAGAAAGAAAGAAAAAGAAACGCACAGTTAATGTGTTAATTTTGACAGGTCTATTGAAATATGATGTATATTATATCATAAAATATCATACTTATTGTTACTACTCTAAAACTATACGAAATTGTTATGGGGAACTCCTTCAATGCTTTCAGAATCTTTACTTTTATAAATAATTTTATGTATTTTTAAATTGAACAGTTTAATGACCAAAATTGATCAAAAATAAATTGTTTTATTAAGATAAACAGAATATAGTACAAACTTTGCTAAAGTAATTGTTTTGAACAAGTATTACCTTATTGTATTGTATCCTATATACTATTTGCAGCACTTTACCACAAACACTGCAAACAGTGCAGCTTTGAAGTGTACATTCTTTGTAATAAATCAAAAGGTCAATTAATGTTTAGATCCTCTTTTGTATTAATGTATGTTTGCAATACAAATTTGCTGGTCAGAATGCACTAATCTCCACTGATATTTAATGCATTTGAATGAATATGAGTGTAAATGAAAAGATACAGTCATTTATTAATCTGTAATCCTAGGATCTACAACAAAATCTATGTAGAAAATATTCGATTTCATAAAACAAAAAGCCATTTGAGGCAGCATGGTAGGGATTTTACCACAAGTAAGGGCTGTTCTTAGTCAAAGTGGAGTAAAAAATTGCAGTGAATTTGCAGTCACAGGTATGTGTTCATCAGCATTTTATAACACCACTAAATGACTCTTTTCCAGTAAAAATGAACAGTAGTTGATGCTTACTTACTGATGATATTTACTGATGTCAGGTTTGTTACTGTACCTCACTGGATGAAGAAGAAAAGCGGGAATTAAAGATCTTCAGTAACCAGCGAAAGCGAGACAATCTAGGCAGAGGCACTGTCCGACCTCTACCCCTCACTGTAACTGGAGCTATTTGTGAACAGGTATGTATACAAGTACTAAATAACACCTCATATACCTTACTCTAACCTAGAAGCTGGCATACATTTATGAAAATGCAAACAGTATTCATCTTTTAATGGAGATGCAAGCTTCCGTTTCTAATCCTCATCATCTTACTGATAGTCACTATGTGGCCACCACCAGTAAAGTTAAACATTCACTGATCGACCAGTGAATTACTTTTCTGGACTAGTGAACATGATTTGTAAAAACGAATAGCCATGCAAACCCTAGATGTTGTAAAATTGTTTAAGTATATTTTTCATTAATGATTAAACATTGCATGTTACACAGAGAGGCTGCCTAATGACATCATGTCCTTCTCACACAGTGTGGAGACCAGATCAACGGTGGTGACATTGCGGTGTTTGCCTCACGGGTTGGCCATGGCCTGTGTTGGCACCCTCACTGTTTTGTGTGCTGTTTGTGTTCTGAGCTATTGGTAGATCTCATCTACTTCCACCTGGATGGCAAGATCTACTGTGGCCGCCACCATGCTGAACGACTTAAGCCACGTTGCTCAGCATGTGATGAGGTAAGCCAACAGTGTAAAATCCAAGCAGCTGTCCACTGGCTGAAATCAACCTTGATCCCGTTAGCATACCTAAACATTTCCTGTAGGTTAACTTTGACAAGTCAATTCCCATAAACCTTGCTTCAGAATATATAACTCCTTACTTAATTTGTGTCTCTTTTTTAGATTATCTTTGCAGATGAGTGCACAGAAGCAGAGGGGCAGCACTGGCACATGAGACATTTCTGCTGTTATGAGTGTGAGGCCCCACTAGGGGGTCAGCGCTACATCATGCGTGAGGGTCATCCTCACTGCTGCAATTGCTTTGAGTCACTTTATGCAGAATACTGTGACTCTTGTGGAGAGCACATAGGTAAGGAAGGACTTCCATGAATCTTGTTTTTCTTTCTTCTCTCGTGACAACACAACAGCATCTGGGTTTCACTTTTATTCAGGTAGAATAATAAAAATGATTACACAAATGAATGCTGCAAATTTACCATAGACTTCTATTGTTTTTATACTGACCAAACAATATTTTTTTGTCCCCTAACCCAATCCTACCCCTTACAGAAAACCTGTTTGCATTGTTACACTTTCAAATGGATATCATTTGCTATTTTTAATCATTTTTTCCCCCTTGTGGGGACTGCAGGCCAGTCCTCAAGGTTTTAGTATCCTTGTGGAGACATTTGGTCTCCACAATGTGTCATAAACAAGAGGTCCATGCCGCAAAATGAACAAATATGTTATACATGTTTTCACAGTAGATTACACACATTCCCACGTATCTAGAAATGAATGCACACACATGAATGCACTTCCATTTGTATTTCTAGTCTCCATGACATGAATCCTCTGTTGTGTTTTCTTAGGCTGCTATGTTTTTTACTTTTATTCACAAACGTAAACTGCTTGATCAGTTATACTGAAAGACCTCTAAATTATACAAAATTAGCCCTAAATTACAGATTACATTTATTAGTATGGATGGACTGCATTTGTGTCAGAGAGTCAAAAAATGAAGCAGTCAAGCCTTTTACTCCATAAATCTACACAAGTTGCACTTACATTATCATAATTAAAAGCAATAAACGTGTGTTGTGACATTTAATTCGAAAATAAATGTAATTTGTTTATATTAGATATCTTTTATCTTATTTAACCATAATCATGATACTGTAGCCTAACTGTCATGTCTTGCTTACTTTCCCGCGAGCAAAAATGCATAAATCATAACTGGGACAAATGAAATTCAATAATAATGGCTGAGCCTCAACATTCGATTCCCAGCATTGCGCATCATTGGATTCGCGCTGCAGCTGAAGTGAGTGACAGTTTGGGAGCGCTCGTTGCTCACTTTCTGTAGCCTATATAATTTTATTTTAGAAGTTTCAATGCTTCTATAAAAGACCAACGGCCATGTATACACTGCAGAGTTTAAAGAGAGACAATCGCATTTAACAGTAAAGGCATACTTAAATGTTCTTTTCATTTATGAAAAATTATAAACGTGTAGTTTATGCACATTTGTTCAAAATAGCCTGGCAGATTGTTCACAAGATGTAGGCAAAAGTTTTGTATTGTTTACAGGAAGGATGCGCGTTGTTTACTTTTTTGTTTTGTTTTGTTTTCTGGTTTTTGTCTATTTTCCTTCAAAGCACCAACTTAGAATGCCTAATTTTGGTTTGATTGCTTGTGTTACATGAGATAATAAATAATTTTGCCGTACTGATGCAGTAGATTTAATGCGAGTGCGGTTCAGGACGTGGTCTTCATCTCAAACGGGTCGGGTACAGAATTAAATTGGTGCTGCTGTCGGATAACGTGTCGGGTGTTCTGTTATCTTCCAGGACCTGTGCAGGACTCTGCTTTAAACTGCCTTGCGTCTCTCCATCAGATAACCTCATGTGCATGATGCGCCATTCATGGGTTTTTCTAAACCGCCACACAGCTCGTATATTTTTCCACCATGGGGTGAGAACGTAATTATTACGAAAACGATTATTTGTTTTTGATAATTATTATTTTATTTCAGGTAGTATTTCAATAACTGTTGTTAGTTTCGTTTCGTTTTAGTTTTTCTTTTTTTTTGGTATTTTTTATTTTATTTCAGTTCACGAAAATGTTTTTTGATCCATCGTTTTCGTCTTAGTTTTAGTTTACGGAAATAACCTTGCTGTAGAGTTTAGCTTCAAACCCAGTCACACACACCTGAACCAGTTAATCATGGTGTTGAGGGTTACATAAAAATGGAAGGCAGGTGTTGATGCAGGGTTGTAACTGAAGTCTGCAGAAAGACAGCTCTCCAGGAGCAGGGTTGGAGACTCCTGTACAGTGGAGTGTACATTGATGGTATGCTTGTTTTTGCTATGCAATATGGGATGAAATGAGTGAACTTAATAATGTTCAATATACTTTTGGACACCACTATAAAATGACTGTCCCTTCAAAGAGTGCACTATATAAGGGTATATAAGGGAAAATTTCAGATACAGCTTGAGTGTATACCAGTTGTGTCCATTGTTGTATTACATCATGCTGCAGTATCTTGAGGTTGTCCACACTGAACGCACCAAACCTTTTGTCTTGTTGTCAGAAGTAACACAAGCCCACTGTCACACAAGCCTGTTTAATGTCTGAGAATTATAATACAGACCGTTCATCTTTGGGAATTTAATCCCGTTAAATTTAGTACAATCAAAGAGTACTAGAACATAATATTTTTGTTATGTAAGAAACCCAGACTAGGGTATGAGACTTTAAAGTGAGTCCCTGCTTAGTGAGTGGTGGTGAGCCTCCCCAAATAAACACTATAATCAGGTGCATGTTCAGCAGCAATCAATGCCATGCACTCTTATGTGTAGCTGGGGCAGTGCCCACAGAAGAACACCCCTAAAATAACGGCAGCACTGAACTAACAGGGCAGTAAACCGGATCCAAATTGTACTCTTCACCATGACGCAAATACAGTGAGGGGGGAAAAAAAATTTAATCCCCTGCTGATTTTGTACATTTGCCCACTGACAAAAAAATAATCAGTCTATAATTTTAATGGTAGGTTTATTTTAACAGTGAGAGACAGAGTAACAACAAAAAATCCAGAAAAACACATTTCAAAAAAGTTATCAAATTATTTGCATTTTAATGAGTGAAATAAGTATTTGATCCCCTATCAATCAGAAAGATTTCTGGCTCCCAGGTGTCTTTTATGCAGGTAAGGAGCTTGTCACCTATATAAAAGACACCTGTCCAAAGAAGCAATCAGTCAGTTGCTGTCTTATGAAGAAGGGGTTTTTAATTCTCCAGATCCCTTTAAGCATTACTCTACTAACAATAATAATGTGTACAAATAAACTTATTGAACATATTTTTATGCATTGTCACACAAAGCTTTGCAACACTGCGAAAAAATAGTTTTTTTTTAGAGGCACAACTGCTTGTCACTGGGGAAGTAACCTTAAAGACACATTCATGGGTAGTGAAGGTACAGATATGACTCTTTGAAAGTACCTCTATACTGCAAAAACTAATCTTTGTGAAAAAAAATGTGAATGAATGTAAAATTTGCATCCCAGTACTGTTTTTTGTTACATTGCATTTAAAGTCATCATCAGCCAAGAAGATTTTTATGTGATGTCTGATGTAATTTTTATGTAATGTGTTTTAGGTATAGATCAAGGTCAGATGGCATATGAAGGTCAACACTGGCATGCCACTGAAGAGTGCTTCAGCTGTGCTTGCTGCAATCAGTCTTTGCTGGGTCGTCCCTTCCTGCCGAAACAAGGTTTGATCTACTGTTCCCGTCTCTGCAGCCAAGGGGATGAACCTGAGCTGTCAGACTCCTCAGACTCTGCTTTCCAGAGTGCCCGTTGTCGTCAGTCACGCCACAGTGCTCAGATTGGCAAGGATGGGACAAAAGGCAAAGGTGAAGATGTCCGACAAACATCATCTGGCTCTACACAATTGATCGGTGATGCAGAGCCTCTAGCTGTTAAAATGGATTTGCTGAGCATCTCCAGCCCAGCTCCCAGCCGTACACCACACTGCACACCAACAAGAACCCCAAGTAGAACCCCAAGTCGGTCTCCAAGTCTTAACCGTGAGCAGTCAGTTTGGGTAAACAGGGATGAGCCTTATTCCTATGAGCCTCAACAAAGAGATTCTTCCACATCTCCAAATCCCCATCAGCTACGAAGCCAATGTAGCATGCGTAGCGCTTACCCTCCTTCTCCCAATCAGCCACCCAAGATAGTGAGCAGTCCAGAATCTTGGTCCAAAGAACAACCTGGGAGTAATTCCAAAAAGCCTCCAGTCATGGCTGCTCTGAGGGGACACTCTTTCAATGAGAACTGGATGCACCATGGCCAGGAACCTGAATTTCATGCACCTAAGCTCAAAACACAAATGAGCTTCAATGAAGTATCAAGCCGTAATTCTGGATTTTTGGACAAACGCAGTATAAGCATGCAAGGCTTCCCCCGAGAAATGCGTCCTCCATTGCTGAGGAGCAGGCACCAATTTGGGCCAAGCTTTGGTGAACTTACGCCATTAGAACAAACACCAAGAGGTTCTGCTGACTCATTGGCCCTTTCCTACACTACAGGTATGCATAAATTCAGTTAGACTGGTACATATATCATGAGACGTCATATCACTACCTGACAGAAGTATGTTCAAAACAAGAGATTAATTGATTTATTCAAACTGTCACACATTTCATGTAGTATAACTATTTCTAATCTCTGTCCATTGTTTGTTTTCAGCAGGAAACTCTTTAGATGGGACCAACAGGCGTCAGGAGCACTTCTCTCGATTTTCTATGCCTGACCTGAGTAAAGACTCTAGGGTAAATGTGTCTGATAAAGGCACCATGGGTACATTAAACTCATCAATGCAGTTCCGCAGCACTGAATCCCTGAGCTCTGTCCCAAGACCTCTTGGTGATATTGGCATGCCTGTCAGAGTAAGGTACCCTCCCCCATTATACTGGGATTCACCAAGAGGTCTAAGTTTTGAGGATCCAGTCAAAGGTCGCATTGGTCTTGCAGGAAGCATGTCCTGTATGCAGGAAGGTAATGCCCAAGCAATGACACCACGGCCAAGACACACTCAGACACAAGATTCACACAGACAGCAGCGCCAACGTCAACGTCACCACCGCAAAGGCCACAAAGGTCACAAATATAACTACTGCTCCCGCCGCTCTCGGTCAGACAATGCCCTGCATTTAGCCACAGACAATCAGAGTTTCCCTGGGGACCCCATTCATAGATTTCACAATGACTTTGAGCTACCATCCTCGTCAAGAGTGTCTCACAATCTCTTTGGAGCAAATTATGGGTATCGACAACAATTCTTTAGGCCTTGTCCTCGAACCACCTCTGACCTCACCTTGCAGGATCCTGGAGGCCCACAGATTGGACAGTATATGGGTAGGTATGGAGAAACAGTTGAGGATGAAGATCAGTTTTGCTCAACCTGTTCCTCTTCGTCAGAGGTGTCAGAGGATGATGGTTACCTTCTGGGTGAAGTCATTCCACGGCCAGTGCAGCTGCGATACTTTGACAATGAGGAATTGCAACATCGTTATAGTCCTACAGTGATGGGTGGTCACACTCAACTACATACACGCAAACGGCGGAAGAGCAAGAACTGCATCATATCATAAGCAAATGGTCATGTGAATATCTGAGTGTGTGTATGTGAGAGTGGGTATACAGTGTACAACAAAAGTTAGTACAATGAGTACAAACAGACATGCAGTTAGATACAACCCATAGGTCCAAAAATGAAAAAGTTCTTATGTTCACAGTTTATATTATAACCATATTCATGCAATTAGGTTCATTGTAAAAATCAGTTTTGTTTGCATGACCACATATTATCCACTTTGTGTGTCTGTCATCAAATATATAGAGTACAACATTGCTAAAGTTGCGCTGAGGTAAAAGGCACATTTGACTTCATTCTCCTTTACACCACTAGATGGCACAAAAATTCACTTCAGCACTTTCCTTAACCATGTTTGACTATGCACATGGAAATTTGGCAGAAAGCAACACAAAAATTCTGGGGTACTTTGATCTAATATTCATTTATTTGTTTGTTTATGTACTGTTGTAGATTTATGTATCAAATGATAATCAATAAAATTGACTATATTTTGAGACAAAGGTTTTTTAGCTTTGTTTAAGATAATTAAAGTAACAGTTTTTACAGTAACGGAAGAATATGTAAAAGTACGTTTATTGGGGGGTAAAAGTGCTGCTGCCCCTGCTGTTGGGGCTAAAGGCACAATAATTAACACGATGAAACAATTAGATGTAGATGATAAATACGATACATTAAGTTGAGTGTCTTTAGAGGTAATCACCATATTTATAATGAAACCATCATATTTAAAAAAAAATATGGTATAATGACACATATAATATATATATTGTGCCTTGAGCCCCTGCTGTTGGGGCTAAAGGCACAATA
This sequence comes from Labeobarbus marequensis, assembly GCA_034780575.1. Classification (NCBI taxonomy): domain Eukaryota; kingdom Metazoa; phylum Chordata; class Actinopteri; order Cypriniformes; family Cyprinidae; genus Labeobarbus; species Labeobarbus marequensis. The sequence continues at coordinate 28,791,521 of JAUZSZ010000101.1, read as the reverse complement.
ATTAAGAAGATTACATGGTTAGATTCAGATGATAACCCACAGGTCCATATATATATATATATATGTGTGTGTGTGTGTGTGTGTGTGTGTGTGTGTGTGTGTATGTATATGGAATGCAAGGTTGTTGTTTTTTTGTTGTTGGTGTTTGTTTGTTTTTTGGCAATCTGACACTTTAGTAGTAGTGATAAACACATTTTTCTTAAGATGTTCCTTTAGCCTTGTTGTACCCTATTCACTTTTTTGTTTTTGAAGGGCCTGTATTTTCAACATCATTTTTCTAAAGTAATAATTTTTGCTCATAAGAGGAAATGCACTACATATAGAAATTGTTGACAGGTGACAATTTTTAAAATTAAATTTACATTTTAATTGATATTGCACAGGGGTGTACTCACTTCTGTTGTGTACTGCATGTGTTTGTTCTCAGTTATCCTATAACTATGGGTTGAAATCCAATTGAAGCATGTTTCAGTCATTACATATGTAATAGATCATGTTCTGATCTAAACTCATGTGTTTACTGTGACTGGAGATTGCACAATGAACAAAAGTATTAACCTCTGTTTATTTGGACAGCACATTGAACTTTATCTGTTGATAAAATATGAATTTTGTTTTGTAGAAATTTGTGCAATAACAATCTGTGATACAACTTCATTTCAGAAGAAGTGAAGACTCAGTGGGCACTTAACATTCAGAATTAGCATATGGATTTTTAACTTACGCTGAAATGTCTTAAATCGTTGTTCAGTTGCGTTACTCTTGAAAAGAATTTGGGATTACTGGTCAGAATATACCATGAACTCAAAAAATCGAATTACAACCATTGTCTTATCTGTTTTCAGATTTTTTTTTTGGTTGAGATTCTGATTCTAGTCAAGGGTACATTCTCTGCTTTCTTTTTTCCCCCCCTTAATTTCTGGTATAATTTTGTGGCAATATGATTTACCATAATCCCCATGCTGCTTACTGTTAATTGTTCTAAATAGTTTCCTAGTATGCGCTCTTCATGGTTTTCAACTTGTTTTATTAATGTCGTTTTAAAATTAAACTTTTTAAAAATGTTTATCATTTGCTGGGCAATGTTGGTTATGGTTTTAAATGCAATATTTTGTCTTTTTCCAAAGTCATTTAAATACCATTTACAAATAATATCTTAAAATTAAATGTTTTCCTAATGATAAAAAAAAACTATATATAAAAATATTGTAGTATTGTAAAAGTTCTGTAAATATTGTCTTAAATATTTCTATATTTTGTATCCTCAGATGCATTATTTGTATCATATTGTAGAGTGTAGAATTCTACAGTGACTGCATGTGTATCCCCAGTTCATGTCTTGTATGTGAATTAAATAACTATTAACAAACAAACAATGACTTTAATGAAGTTTCAGATTATTACAGTTGAAGTGATCCATTAAAAAGCAAATTTTATATTTTATTTTCTTGACAAATTTTCAGAACTAGGGTGGATTTTTTTAATCTGAACTTTTCCCTAACTAAAGTGTTGTTTCTTTTTATATTTCTCCGGGTTTTTTTGTGAATTGTCTCACAATCTTGTATGTTATCTTAATTGTAGTCTTACATGTAATGTATTGCAACTCTGCAGATTACTGGAAGACAGTTTTAATTGTAATAAATGTAGGCAGATATACTGCATATACTTTGGTAACACTTTATTTTGATAGTCCACTTTAGACATTCTACTGACTATAAGTAACTTCGCAAGTACATTAACATATTCTATTAAAGCAAACCCTAACCTAACAGTCTACTATAATGAGAGTTCGTTGACATGTAGTTGCAAAGTTAATTATAGTCAGTAAAATAGTGCTATTTACCCCGTTTTATCAAGATGTAAAATTGGCAACATTGCAACAAGTGCAACTTACAATTCACATGATGTCACCAGTGTTTAAAGTTTATATACAACAAAATTCAATATTTTTTTACTCTGATGACCACCAATATTTTAAGTTAAGTTGTTTCTCAACAAGGAACAGCTGTTGTAGTCACTGTTTGCAAGAAATATACAAGCAGAAAACATAAAATGCAGATGTGAATATTATATTCATACTTTGAATTACATTTTAAACATTTTGTAATTTTGTTAATGATATCATGACAAAATCAGATTTTTCTCACTGGGTTTGTGGGATTACAGATAAGTGGTACATCCTCTAATTACCAACAAAAGGAATACAAATGTGTGATAAAATTCATTTTGTTGACAATGTATATAAAAGGGTCAGTTCTTCAAATTGTTTAAAGAAACACTGATAAAGCTAAAGACATGATAAAGTCTTCTAAAATGTTAAAGCTGAATAGATAGCATGCATAAGAAGCAAATAAGTAGCTGGATTTAGCCTTGTGTTTGCAGTCTTCACTTGATGGAATGCAGTGTCTAGCTCTTTGGAATCATACTCACGGATGAACTGCTCCATGGCCTTGATGCAACGCATGCCAATGTCCCTCAGGTTTTCATGCAAAGACAACTGAATTGGCTTCTCCAAGGATGGATCCTTGGTCACCAACAGCTTCACAACCATGCCAAATGTGTCAAAGTCCTGCCGGATTATTGACAGTAAATACAAAGAATATTACACAAAATGAATGAACAAGAACATTAGAAATGCTACCACAGATAAACAAAAACACACTTCTATTGATGCATGTAAGCACAAAAGAAGATAAAACAATTAAAAATATATTATTTGACATTTTTTAGCAATTTCTAACAAAATATAACTACTCTAAAAGTAATGCAAAATGTAGTTTCGTGGCTGATGAGAAAACCAAAAAAGGTAAATTTGGTCCCTGCTTTATAGAAATAGCTTCACACTACAAGTTACATGGTCCAATTCATGTAGGCTACATGTACATAAATATACAACAATACTTTGTTATTATAAGTCCCATAGATAAACTTTAACTGGTGTGTGTGTGTGTGTGTGTGTGTGTGTGTGTGTGTGTGTGTGTGCATGCACACGCATGTTAATAAGGAGAGCAAGTGTGGAGTGGTTACTTTCAAATAATAAATTATGCCTAAATGACTTATTTCACATGATACCACTGATTAGGGTCTCAAGCGCAAAGCCCTAAAACCCTATTGCATTTGTAAGGATTTTTATTTTGAGAAAACCCAAAAGTGGAAAAAAAATGTACATTTGGTCCCTGCTTTATATAAATATAGTTTCACACTACAGGTTACATGGTACCAGTGCAGGAAAGTTCTCTGGAGTCTGAACAACAAAAGTTATCAAAACGAAGTTCCATTGTAGGTCGCAACAGGATGCCAAAATATTCAAAATGGACAGTGCCACTATAACTAAAATGGCTATAACTCTTCAATGGAATGAGGTATTTTCATCAAACACAAAACATATATGAATGAGCTCAATCTGAGGTCACAGCAAAAAAATGTGGGCAGCTGGACAACTTGGTGGTGCAATAACAAGGGGAAATAAACAAACAAACATTAAATTGTCTGTAACTACACACCCATTAGTCCGACTGACAATATCTATGAAGTCATCGGCATATATTGAAAACATGACCACTATTGGCCAACGAAGTTTGAGCACCCATAACAGAAGATTAACAGAGGCTGATCGGAACGAAACTCGATGGGCCTGTTTGACTCATGGCCCTAGAGGTCTGGGACAAATTTGAAAGGATTTGGCCACCGGGTGGAGCTGTCATGTTTCACACATACACACAATATTCAGGGGTGCTCATAAGTGGTGCAGAGGTGCACATGCGTAACCAAATTTAAAAATGTTCTGTGTAAATAAGTTCAGACGTTAAATAAATTTAAGTTCCCTTTCGAGGGAACATCGAACTGCGTCCTCTAGGGGTCGCCATGGGGAACAGCGTCAGCGTGACCGGTGTCTGAAGCATACATCTAAACACGACAATAGCATTGGCCGGCGACAGCCTATGACGTCACTACCCGGCGCGACCACAGTATAAAAGGGCACCGGGAGAACACGTCATCCTCTTCTTCGTCTTCAGTGACCGTTTGTTATGTTAGCAGAAGCTAGCACGACTAGGAGTGCATATTCTCTCGTTGGCAGCTTTAATCTGATACCTGCAGTTTCACACTGCTCGCGGGTTGTGTGTGTGTGGTGAAGAGTAAGCGCGTTCATCTCTCGAGGGAGTTGAACGCGCTCATTGCATTCATTGCTTATTTCTTGTGAGGGATAAGCACGCTCTGATATCCGCAGTTTTCACGCGGCTCGTGTGTTGTTTGTGCGGTGAAGAGCAAGCGCGTTCCGCTCTCTAGGGAGTTGAATGTGCTCGCTGCATTCGTTGCTTATTTCTCGTGAGAAATAGGCATGAATTGAACGTGCTCATCGTGATGCATTCGCGGGACTACTGAGAGGGGAGGTGAGTGTTTCACTATTTTACCCGACTTGTAATACCCGTGTCTGCTTGAGTGTGTTCG
>JAUZSZ010000101.1:28462173-28472642 GCA_034780575.1 Labeobarbus marequensis | reverse complement strand
AAAATTATAACATTTTGAAATTAGTAATAAAAAACAAGCAGGATTGTCCAGTTTTTTGATTTCCATATTTTATCTCCTACAAGTCAGAACTCACACCTCAAAAAACCTTGGTCATGAAGTATGCTTACCACATCTTCTATTTGCTCAGGTGTGACCACCACTCCCACCCCACAGGCAGCCTCAAACTCAAGTCGATCCAGATTATCCTGAGTGTGGCTTTTTATAAAGTCCAACGCCGCTGAGAAAAATATAAGAAATACAAATGTCAGCAAGTGGTGAAATGCAAATTATTGAAACCCTCTGAACATCATGTGGGGGTTAATTTTCAGTACTGATGGATACAGTTATTTCTGACAATCTAGTCCTTCTTTGCTATAATTTTCTCTTCAAATTTACATTTTTTGTTTTCTTTTCAACTTTACAAATTATGTTGATATCTGGTGTCTAATAAATCTCGCCAATGTCAACCAGTCTTGTTTTTGGTTTCCCCCAGTTGTGATTATTGTATAAATACATTCACGTCGCACAATCATTGCTGAATTTATGTGAGGGGTGCCCTTATTGTAAAATCTCTTAAACTCATTGACAACAGTAAGAACAAGAAGTTTCTTAAGCATTATTATTACTTTTTGTACTAATTAAGGTGTCTCTTTTCTTTTCTCTTTCACTTTGTAACCTTACTTCAATGCAGTGTTGTTTGTTTTCTTGCAATAAAAATAATATTAAGGTTATTTAAAAACACTAAGTTTGATTATAAATGCACAAAACATATGCATTTTGATTCTTAATCGCATAAAATTTAATTTAAAAAGTAACTCATTTTACTGATCTCTGTATATTAGATATAACACAAACCACTGAAAAAAGAAGAGAGTGACAGAAGAGTAAAGACAATCAGATACCTGACAGCTGCAGTTCTGAGGTTATTTTTCGTGTAATGATGTATTCTGTGAGGAAAGACAGACGATTCGTGTCTTTGAGTCGTGTCACCATATTGTACAGCAGAGTGCCTGCAGTCTTATCAATGCTAGCAGACCCCAGCAGCCCTTGAGCCTGAAAAATAAACACAACAGTAACATCAGCAATAATATTACAAATCTTTTCCAAATACTTCTTGTAAATGTAACGGGTAGAGAAACTGTCATGTAAGTTCTCTAGAGTCTGATGAGGTTGACAGCGCACAACAGCAACGGCTTATTATGCGTATTAATTAATTACGTACGTTACCTGTTCGATAGCCTTCTTGAGTGTTGATGTGAGTGCTTCATTTTTCAATGTTTCCTTCGCTTTCTGCTCACTAAGGCCAATTGACATGAAGATAGACACCGCGTCCACCATTACCCTTCCTGCACACACGCCGGTTTACACTTCCGCCAACCCCGCAGAAGGACAACCCTAGGCAATCGTGGATTCGGATTGGAACGAGCCATGATTTCTCCAACCGGATTTGTGCATCCTTCCACCAATAATCGGTGCGCTTCTGTTGACACATAGTTGCATCAGTCGAGCATTGCCATGTGGAGTGCAACATATTGTTAATAAATAAATATCTTTAAACAATGTAAATGTTTTGAACTAAGCGATGTAAAGGACCTCTAGGACAGTTTAGCTATGTTGATGTTAGTGTACAGATCGAGGCCACAGTGGAAAAAGACTGGAAGTCACCCAGGGATCGTTTACTTGTGGTCAGTTAAACTCCGTGAACGTTTTTAGAACATTTAGAACGCTCGTATTAAAAATAGAATAGCAGCCCAGACGTTCTAATTGTTCTCCTTTTTAAATAGATAATTCTCATATTTTAATTCTTTACTGTTTATTTTTTTCTGTGGACTCTAAAATGCCCCAATCTCTCTCTCTCTCTCTCTCTCTCTCTCTCTCTCTCTATATATATATGTGTTTATATATCTCTCACTTTAAAAGCGATTCTTAATACTAAGGACTATGAAACAATACAGCTTTTATTAACTTTTTACACCGAACTGGACTTTATATGAGGCTGTAATCCACTAAGAGGAGTTCTTCAAATAAACTGAGGAGGGCAGCAATACGCCTTTAATGCGTCTAATCTGCCGCAGAACTCATAATAATAAGAAGAAGAGCAGAAGCTGAAGCGGCGGATGGGACCAATCACCGTAATTTACTTGAGCCTAGTAGGACGCTTTCGATTTGTATCTCATATACCAATCCTTGGCATTATTAGATTTAATAAATTTATTGAACAAATTTAAATGTGAAATAATAAGACATCTGCTATAAAAACAAACAAACTGAGATTTGATTACACCTTGATAGAGGATTTATCTTTTTGAGCCTTCGGCTTCCCTTGGAAGAATGTGCATTGAATACATTCGCTAGCAACAACCCCATGGATTACAAAATACATTTCTACATGCACGATGATATATTAAGTATACTGGCATAGTCTGTCTCATATGTGTCTCTTTGTAAGCTTCAGACATTATTTTAACTTTTCTTATGTGCAATCCATAGATATGTGTGTATTTTAATCTGTTGCAGTTTATTTTATTCTTTCCTTTAATGTATTTTTGTTTTCACAGTAGCTGACTTGATTTATCCTGATGGTGTAAGGAACAGAGCTACATAATGTCCCAGCATGCTCTGCTCTCAGCTGGTCAGAGGCATGGCGGTCACTGTCATGCCCCCGGTCAGAGCTTCGGCTGGATCTCACTGTGGGATGTGGTCAGACATTCCGGTAAACTCTATACTACTGTTTCATTGCTGTCTTCAAAATAAACTCTTCTTAAAAGGGTCACATTTTATGTTTTTGTTGCATTTTATTAATTCCCTGATGTCCATGTATAATTTTAGTCACTATTTCTTATTCCAAAGTCAATCATAATTTAAATTTTACACCCTTTCTGACCCTCATAATGAAACAGGCTATTTTCGATACTGTACCTTTAAGATGTCTGTGTGTAAATGACTGTTATGACTACCCACCTCTTCACATGTGATATAATTAACAACACCCCTGCCCTGCTGCTGAATACTGACATACTGATATGAAAGTATGGGCAGTATTAAAAAAAAACAGTAAGCAGTGTACAATATATACCGTAGCACTGTGCAGAATTGTGTAATAACTAGTATTCCATTATAAACAAAGCCTTAGAATTAAACAAGCTATTTTTTGATAATGCATATGAACTTCTGTGTTTAGTTTTTCATTATACAGTATGACCATATTGCCCATCCTTTTAGATGGTGTGAGATTGCAGATGGTCACTGGACGGGAGTAATGCGAAGAAAAGTGTGGACACTAACTCAAACAGAGGATACGTTGTGGTACTATGTTTACAGTCATCAAATAAATCCAGGAACAGAAAACAGACAGAAATGGAAGGTGGAAGAGGAGGAGCAGTTATTGGGGAAGGTGTCAAAAAGAAAGATTGGCATGAAGCAGGAAGAGGTGGGATTGTGCACAGTGATGTCAGAGCCTGGCAACAAAGAGGATGAACTTCTGAGGGACTATTTTCAGTTAGGTGTTAAATTAGGGGATCTCTACAGGGACTGGAGCACTGCGGATCCACACTTTAAACACACAGCAAGCATCTTCACAGGTACATGTCTCATTAAAGGAATAGTTCACCCAAAAATGAAAATTTGTGTATAATTTTCTCATGTCATATGATTTTCCACTGAACACAAATGCAGTGTTTGCCTGAATGTTCATGGCATTTCCATACAATTGAAAACATATATTACATTTTCTTATAATGTTGATACCCTTGGTAAGAGTAAAACAAGCTGTAAAAAATGTATTTGCCTCTTTTCATCTTTTTCCTTTTAATCAAAAAATTCACTTTAAATTGACATTAATTAATAATAATTTTTCCTCAATATATGTGTACAACAATATATTTAGAACCCTTACAATTACTACTTCATCGACCCCAGCACTTTGCTGGTCTTTGTATGTTTTCAGAATTATATGTGTGGGACAAAATGTGATTTTCTCCTTTCAAGCTACACCAGGTGTGATTTTTCTCTTATTGAAAGTAGTTTTGCATATATAGAACTAAGTTATAATTTTTGCATATAACATTAACATAATTACCATTACCATAACATCTGTAACTGAAAATTCACCTTTGCATGAGGCTGCATTAACATTGCTAACTGTAATATTGATCTAAGACAACTGACATATTTGCATGTGCAACATAATCTAAAATATACTGAGGTCATCTTTAACAATGCAGAAGAAAGAGTCTTTTAATAAACAGTGGTGCTTAATACAAAACACCTTTTTTTCTGTTTCTGTCTGTTTGAACATCTCAGGAGTGCGTTTTTTGCATCAAGACCCTGCGGAGTGTCGTTTCTCATCCATCTGTAGCTCGAATAATCATATCTCACGGATTCAGGGCATGGTCGACAGACTGTGTCAGACACTTGGGACTCTCCTCTGCAAGCTTGATGACGTGGCCTATCATAATTTCCCCCCTCTGCAAGCTCTTACAGGTAACTATACTAGCGATGATAGAACGCAGTAGCCAATCGGACATGTTTAAGTTTAATACTGCTAATTATCCTTGTCAATTCTACTACTTTTAACATATAATCATACAAAAAAAATATGCATTTGCATTTTAACATATAGTGAGAAGTAATGAAACAAATACACGACATAGTGATTCAAACATCAATGTCATAAAAACATGTGAAGGGCTGGTGCATAAGTTCGTCACATCTCTCCTCTCACACATGGAGCACTGCAGTAATGTGTATTGTTTTATTTAAAGACAGCTGATACAACACCCTTAATCTTGTTAAACCTGTGATTTTAGGTTCAAGCTGATACAGTTACAGTGTTTACCAGCCATTGCTTTCTCGTACTAGTTTGGCTGAAGTAAAGCTTTATAAAATGTTTAAACCGCTGTATTTTAAAGATATTGTACATAGTAATGTTTAATGTTTTTGATATATTGGGCCTACAATTGAATATAATGCATATTAAATTCAAATATATTAAATGTTTGGTAAAAAATAAAAATGCACTATGGTCTGTTTTTGGCCCTATATTTTACATTTCAACAATATTTTTACCACTTTAGTAGTATTTTTGCCACAAGCACTGGTCAGTTAGTCTGACTTTGGTACTTACTAAATAAAAATAAATGAATTAATACACATGAAATATTGATTTAAATTTAAATTTAAATTAGTACACCCTAAAAATGAAAATGATGTCAAAATGTACTCACCCAAATTTTGGCTTTTTTTCATCTTTGTAACACAAAAGAAGATATCGTAATGAAATCTGAGAAATTTATGTACCTCCATTTGAAGTCCATTCTCCCAAAACTTTGCTTGCTTTATGTGCAAGAACCATGAGATTTGCTCTCACAAGGCACCGAACCCCCAACTGTTCCCCGGGCGCCGCAGCATAAATGGCTGCCCACTGCTCTGGGTGTGTGTTCACGGTGTGTGTGTGTTCACTGCTGTGTGTGTGCACTTTGGATGGGTTAAATGCAGATCACAAATTCCGAGTATGGGTCACTATACTTGGCCACACGTCATTCACTTTCAAACAGAGTTATACATGTATCATTTCATTTTGGCAATCATATTAAAGGTACTTTAATTCCGCTTTCCTGATTTATTTGATTTATTTTATTTACAATTTTTATTTCATCATATATGGAATAAAGTATATTACTGTTCAAAAGTTTGGGGGTCAGAAAGATTTAAATTTTAGTACATTTTTATTGATTTAAACATTTTATTTATTCCTTTTCTGGCTATGCTTTTTCAGCATTAAATTTTCAGAATATATACTTATTTGGTGCTCAAGAATGATTTTTATTTATTTATTTATAAAATTATGTGATGCATAGAAAGTTTAATTTATTTTAATACCATTTAGTTGAATTAGACATTTTTGTCACTTTTGACCAATTTAATATGCATCCTTGCTGAATAAAATTATTCATTTAAATAATTTAAAAAATAAATAAACACTTTCCAACCCCATATAAAACATATTTTTTTTTTTTTTTTTTGGAATACAAACTGTTACTAATACTGGCCTGTCTGTTTTTGTTTGTTTGTTTTGTTTTTTCGTACCAAGTTCACTGATTTGAAGGACTTTAAGGCTATAGCTTTCTCTCTTTCTTGCTTTCTTTCTCCCTCCCAAAGATTTTTACTTTACTTGGATAAGAATTTGCTGGGAAAGCAGTTCCCCTATCAAAATCTTATCCAAGATACAATAAAAGATGGTCTTAAGCTTTGTGGAAACTGCAAGGACATTTCATATGACAGTGGACTCACAAACACCAAAACAGAGATATAAATTTCCCAGTTCATGACCATAACAATCAGCCCCATATCATTATTTAAGAATCCCAAATGAGAAATTAACTGAATGCCATTTCCCTAGTTTCAATAAACATTCAAGAGTGTCCATTTCTGGCCTGATAATAGCATGAAGCTGTCACCACAGAAGCATTGTGGGTAATATGGAACACTCTCCAGACTGCAGTTAACAGCGGCTTCCACTCCCACAGACAAAAGACTCTTCCACTGCATATTCATTATGACCTTGGGTGAGCTCTTAAATCAGAAGCAAACACGAGGGTCAGATAAACACCCAATTCTGTTTTGCTTTCCCCACAAAGGTGCAGGTTTATAGCGGAATACCGTGTAGAATACAGATTACACAATTATCAGATGACATGATGGAGTGACTAGGGCCCTCCTCGGGTGTACAAGGAGAGAGATTGCTGCCGTGCTAATTAGTCACAGCGTTGAGGTAATTACTTAGCTTTCTTCAGCTGTGGACTTCCTCTCCACCATCGTAAATCAGCCCAACTGCGTGGGTCTTGGCAAGTGTTTGTCAGTATTGGAAATGTAATGCCTGGCCAGTGCACCAACACCTCATGATGCAAAATAACAGGCCATGCAGATAGTGATTTGAACAAATAACCTTGGAATGAGGCAAAGCACTATACTACACCTCCTCCACCCACTAACAATAAATAACAAGTAATCAGGGTAACAAGTAATCTTCAATTACTAGGTTTGCCAGGTCTTCTAGATTTTGTTACCCCAAAACTGTCTGGTAAGAATCTAGGGTTGTTATTGTTAACTAAAACTAAGAAAAAATGTTTTCTTTAACTGAAATAAAGCAGAAATAAAAATAAATAAATAAAAAACACAAATCCTAGATGAAAAATGTAAACTAAAATTCAAATGCAAACAGAAAAACTGACATTTTTCTGTTTTAATTCACCTTCATTTTTTAGTTTTGGTAATTTTGTTAACGTTTGTCATTTTAATTGTTAATTTAAAATATTATATATTCATTTAATTTTGTTTAATTTAAATTTTTAGATATCTAAATAGATATAAATCTGTTGACGTACTCAAATTACAAAACCTAAAACTGAAATAAAATCAAGCTAAACAGAAATATATATAAAACTTATAAAAATCACAAAAGCACATAACATTACTATAGCAAACTAGAATTCAAATAAAAACTGGAAAATATGAAAAAAATGTTTAAGTTTAATATTTACATTTTACAAAATAAAAGATAATTATTAGATTAAAAAAACTTAAACAAAAAAAAAATGAATGAAAATTAGAAATGTTACCTTGGCAAATAACTGAAATTAAATTTTAAGCTGAAGTATTAAAATGACTAAAAATCAAAACTGAAATGATAATAAATCTAAATGAACAAAAACTAATAAAAATCACAAGAGCAATTAACAAAATTACTAAAACTAAAAATGTATAAAATAAAAACTATTTCTAAATTTCAACAAATACTATAAAATAATACTAAAATCACACTAGAAGGATCCTGGTAAGCAGCAATAGCACTGCAGAAGTTAGCATTCATAGATTCCCTGAAAGCCACAACACCTGTTAGTGTAGCAAGACCAGTCTAATTGCTTGGTAAACAATGCCCAAAATGTGCCATGGATGCTTTGCCAGGAGGAATGGACACTGTGTGCGCAGCTGGGGAAAAGTCTGTGAGTGAAACTGACAGTCGAGTTCTATAACCTTCTGCCACAGCAAACTTTGTGAGTGGCAGTAGAGCAAGAGGGCCCTGCTATTTATGTCAGGAAGTATATGAATCTAGTCTGCAAATGTCATACTTAGACGTGTATTTATTCATGCAGAATGTGTCACCTTTAGCCAAACGCATTCATTCAATGTCTTCCTCTGAAAGGGTATGAATATATCATCACAAATTATAGCAGCTTTGAGGGAAAAGAGGCAAAAAATAAAGATATGCTTTAATACAACTGTAAGATGAAGATAGCAATCAAATGCCATGAACTGCGATAAGGAGAAAACAGAAAGTCTTAAGCATAAAGAAAGACATGAATACTAGGAATTAAATGACATCTATATGAGAGAAAGAGAGACAGACTGATTGTCAGAAACAATGATAGAATGACAGATAGATAGAATGATAGAAAGATTGATAGAACGAAAGATTGGTAGAAGGATAGACAGAACGATAGACAGACAGACAGACAGACAGACAGATAGATAGACAGAATGAAAGACAGACAGACAGAATGATAAATAGAACAATAGATAGAATGATAGAAGAAAAGAATGATAGATAAACAGACAGACAGAAAGAACAATGGAAAGAAAGAAAGATAAAAAACAACAGAATGACAGATGGACAGACTGATTGACAGAGAGACAGACAGGATGATAGACTGACAGAAAAAAACGATAGAACAATAGAAAGATAGATACAGAGCGAACAATAGACAAACAGACTGAAAGACAGATGAAAAGAGTGATAAACTGAACGATAGATAGACAGAGAGACAGAACAATAGAATGATATGGACAGACTTATTGACAGACAGAAATAAAAGAATGATAGAACAATATAATGATAGATAGAGCCGTAAATAGACAGAGACAGGAAGAACAATAGACAGAATAAAGATATACGGACAAACAAAAAGCTAAACAGAAATATATAAATAAAACAATAGATAGAATGACAGAACAATATAGAAAGCAATCCGGTTTGACATGAGGGTGAGTAAATGATGACAGAAATTTCATTTTTGTGTGAACTATCCCTTTAAAAATCTTATGGCTCTCTGTTGCAGGACCTTGGATGTGAGTATCCAGTCTCTCTCTCTCTCTCTCTGCTGGTGAATATGGCATTTTCGTCCAACGAGCAAGAGTGCACGCAATAACACAATCTAATACTGACCTTAGCCTTGACTTCTGCGAGCCTCGCTGAGAGAGAGGCCACCAACCCTGTGATTTAAACCATTCTCATATCACAAGATGCTGTTGAGTCATGCTGTAAGGCCTGGCCGTGTCACAACTGCTCCAATCTCACGAATGTATATCACAATAAGTTTTCTGTGTGATTCTCACAGGAGAGAAAATGTACTTCCTCCAATTGAGCTTATGATTGTGTGGGATGCTGTTTATTTGGCAGACCAGGATGGTGCCGGATGCTGTAACCGCAGCGTTTATGAGAGTAATGTGTCTAAAATTAAACATCAGTGAAAACAGCATCCGTGTGGCCTGAGCCTTGTATTACATGATTTCAGGACTCCCTCTGATTAATTTCTACTGTTAGTCCCTTGATACAGCAGCCCCTGCATAAACATGCTAACTGATGACTTCACAAAAGACAAGTTCACAAAATTATACTGTGCATTATACAAGGCCTCTTTTGCTTAGTAAGACTCTCAAAATGTTTCTTTGCTCAAAAATGTTGCTCAAAAGTTTCCACATAACTTGCCAATTCAAGCGTATTGTACAGCTACAGGAAAAAAGTCAGACACTGAATGAGCAAGGTCACTGCGACATCCGTATTCTCAGAGCGTCAATGTCTGCCGGCGAGAGAATATTATTCAATACATGTCATTTGCCAGATCTATCAGTATTTTCATTCTAAAAAAAAAATAGTTTGGATAAGCTAGCCGCCAACATCAAAATCCTGATAAGAAATATGTGAAAAAATATACATTTTTATTTAAAAACTGAACTTTATGTATTGTTGTTGTTGTTTTTGCACTGTACAGTATGTCATGCCTCTGTGCATCTGGTGATTACATTTCTTGCAGTCAACAGTTTGTTTGTTTTTGTTTTTTAAATGTTGCCATCATTTAATAGCGGATTTTAGCAGCAAATGCTTATAAAAATTGTTACTTGCTCACAATTGGATCCTCTGCAGTGAATAGGTGCCATCAGAATGAGAGTTCAAATAAGTGATAAAAACATAACCTACAAGTCAAGTCCATCAGTTAATGTTTTGAGAAGTGAAAAACGTCATGTTTGTAAGAAACAAATTCATTATTGAGACATTTTTCATTTGTTTTTGACCAAAATATGAGTTGTATTTCCATAATATTCTCCAGTGAAAAAGTCGGAATCAGGAGAGAAATATGCACAGATCAAGCACCATTTACAAGCAAAACAGTCCAAAACTGTTCTACACAAAT
>JAUZSZ010000101.1:27627280-27637326 GCA_034780575.1 Labeobarbus marequensis | reverse complement strand
AGTTTTACTGTTTTTGAATCCATTCAGCCGATCTCCGGGTCTGGCGGTAGCACTTTTAGCTTAGTTTAGCATAGATCATTGAATCTGATTAGACTGTTAGCATCTCGCTCAAAAATGACCAAAGAGTTTCTCTATTTTTCCTATTAAAAACTTGACTCTTCTGTAGTTACATCGTGTACCAAGACTGACGGAAAATGAGAAGTTATGATTTCCTAGGCTGATATGGCTAGGAACTATACTCTCATTCTGCCGTAATAATCAAGGAACTTTGCTGCCGTACCATGGGTGCAGCAGGTGCAATGATATTACGCAGCGCCTGAAAGTAGTCCCCAGCTAGGTAACTAGTTATGATATAGATATTATACATATTTTGATGGTGCGACGAGTTGGCTACCACCCCCCCCCCTTATCATCACCACCACCACGTCCCTTATTCGCCACCCTTCACCAGGCTCCTGGTGGGAGTGGGTGTGTGAGAGAGGAGGGGCGCTGGAAACAGCCAGGTCTGGCGCACCTGAAGTGCATGGAGCCTCATCATGCTGCTGATATATGCCGAGCGCGCCTCTCCTCGGGAGACCGGTCTCTTCCCCGTGCATGCACGCTGATGTCCTCGTGGGTCCAGGAAGGGAGTGTTGAGGTAAAGAGCGGCGCCGACATCACGAGCTGCCGGACCCGCGGTCCGAATGAGTACCGCACCCGTGAGATGGCTGACGGGCCAGGATGCCAGGCCGTATAACCCCTGGAAGCGCTGCGGGCTGAAGGAGGACGAAGCCGCCACCCCTCGCGCCCTGGACCCAAGAGGGGAGCTTGTGCGGCCGCCGGACTCCACCCCTTACCTGGACCCTTCCTCCTTGAACACTGCCCCTCCTTCACTAACCTCGCAGCACGACGAGGACATCAGATCCCCTGTTTATTTTGGACACTTTTTCCCCTTTGGACACTTTATTTTGGACATTTCTGTTGAATAAGAGCCTCTCCGAGGCCTGACGCCACAATGGGTTATGATGACCCGGCCATGTCCTTTCGGTTCGCTCTCCACGTCCTTCCCTGTTGCCGGTCACCTGACCACAAGGAGTGATTGCATGAAACAAACCGAATACAAGAACTAATTATTTGTGCTTGATGAATTTGCCGGCACTTTGGCAAATTTAGATTGTGGAAGACGTTTATGAAAGTGGCAAATCCACAAGGATCCATAATCAACACTGACTCAAAACCCTGAACTTGTTAGAAATGCCCCCCAACCTTTTCCTGTCAGAGATTAGCTGAACATGTGGGAGCAAGGAAAGATAAAAAAGTGAGCGTAAACATTATGCCAAGTGGCCTTGAGAGACATTTTTCTCTTAGGTGGCGTGTAGGAAGGTGTCTTTCGAATGAGACGTTAAACCGAGGTCCTGACACTCTGTGGTCATTAAAAATACCAGGATGTCCTTCGAAAAAGAGTAGGGGTGTAACCCTGGCATCCTGGCCAAATTCGCCCATTGGCCTCTGACCATCATGGCCTCCTAATCATCCCCATACACTGATTGGCTTCATGTCTCCTCTCCACCAGTAAGCTGGTGTGTGGTGGGCGTTCTGGCGCAATATGGCTGCCGTCGCGTCATCCAGGTGGATGCTACACACTGTTGGTGGTTGAGGAGACCCCCACCCCCCCACCCCCCTCTATGCAAAGCACTTTGAGTGCCCAGAAAAGCACAATATAAATGTAAGTAATTATTATTAAGTAAATATAACTTGCTGAGATGAAATAACATTAGCAAGCTATTTAACTGCTGATATATAGGATATACACGTATGTAAATAGCTTGCTATATAGGTATATAATATACGTCCTGGTCCACACTGCAGCTTGTTCTTATAAAATTAGAACTTGCCATCCTGAGAAAGTTGTAGTTTTTGTGTGCAGTCTGTAAGTGCAGTAATGGTTTGTTGTGTAGGGGTCTGTAAATAAGGAGGTGAACTCAACCATACGACGCTTCTTCTGCTACAACAACACATACAATGACATGGCAACTCTGTTCTTCAACCCTCAAGAGGTGGCAATCCACCAGCTCTTCCACCAGAATGGTAATAAAATTACATGCAGCGATAAACTGTTTATGATCTGTTTGTGTTGATTCACACATCACCGCATATTTTGCTTTTGTTGATTGTACTACCCCCTTTTCTCCTGCAACTTAGGTTCTTCAAGTGCATATCACTTTATTTTCTAATCTATTTCTGTCTCTTTCTCCCTCCTTTGTCTGGTTTTGTTGATAGCTACCTTCAGTCCCGTCACCCTCTCGCTGTTCTTTGTGCTGTATTTTTTTCTGAGCTGTTGGACATACGGTGTGTCCGTCCCCAGTGGTCTATTTGTCCCATCTCTTCTCTGTGGAGCTTCACTCGGACGCCTAGTGGCCAATGTCCTCAAGATGTAAGATTTATTCCTGTTTACAGTCTCTTAAGAACTACCAAGGGGCATCTGTTGGAACAGGACACACGTATTTATTGTGTCTTGTGCATCATAATTTCTTAGCCTACACTTATAATATTGTCTTTAATGTGTGTAATTGCAGTAATTTCCACATGCAAATATATTCGGGGACCTTTGCCTTGATTGGAGCAGCTGCCTTTCTAGGAGGTGTGGTCAGAATGACCATCAGCCTGACAGTCATCTTAATTGAATCCACCAATGAGATCACATACGGACTTCCCATTATGATAACACTGATGGTAGGAATACAAAAATCATTTTTATGACTTGATATCTAAAATCTGTTTTTGTTGTCGTATGGGAAATCATAATCTGAGATGTTTGCGTGACTTATAAATAAAACTATATAAATTATATCAGATCACATCCTTTATGAATTTCTTCCTAATATAGCACAATTAGAATTGAATGAGGTAAAACATACAGCTTCAATGAAATGAAATGCAATGAAACACTACTAACTGGCATTGTGTGTTTTGTCAGGTGGCCAAGTGGACAGGAGATTTCTTTAATAAGGGAATATATGATATTCATATTCACCTAAAGGGAGTCCCGCTGCTGGAGTGGGAAACAGAGGTCGAGATGGACAAGTGAGGACAAATTGTTACATGTGCCACAGTTTCTGGACCAGAAGTATTTAAATATTAAGCTACACTTAAAACGGTCTCTGTTTCATAGCATTATTTGTCATCTAATGCATGTTCTTTGAAAAAAAAAATTGATGTTTTGATATCTAATGCAATGATATCCATACATTAAATGTCCAAATACTGTTGTTCTTTTATTTTTTTTTTACCTCTAGTTTCTCTTCATCTCTCTTTTAGGTTAACGGCCAGTGACATCATGGAGCCCAACCTGACGTATGTGTATCCTCACACTCGTATCCAGTCTCTGGTCAGCATCCTGAGGACCACAGTCTATCACGCTTTCCCCGTGGTCACCGAGAACAGAGATAATGAGAAGGAGTTTATGAAGGGCAATATCCTCATAAGCAACAATATCAAATTTAAGGTACGGCAAGACATGTTGCCAATTGTAGCACTATTGAGCTACAGCGTTTTGACCACAAGATGGTGCAAATGGCCTATATTTTGCTCGTAGTTGGATACTCAGATCATGTACTTTAAGGTGTAATATTACTTCTGAATGATTTTTGGAAGGAAGGCCCTGAGCCAAGATTAGGGATCAGATGATCAGACTAGAAGTGGTTCATTTCTCAAAAGTAAATGTTTATGTAAATAACCATATCAGTGCTGTAAATCACCACTTGAGCATTGCTACAATGTTTTTCCTGGTGTCTCTTTGTGAAATATGCTTGATTTGGTGGCCATGAGTACAAATTCAAAATGGATTGAATAAATATCCCTGCATTTATTGCCCAAAAATAATCTCTGTATGTACAAAAATGTTTTTCATAAATTTTCATTCATATGTAGTAACATTATATATCTCTAAACTACTGTTTAATCTACTCTCCGCTTTCAAAATTCAACCTAATTCAAACAGGTACAATATTTTATGAATACATAAGTATTCAGTTTGACTTGAAATATTGCACATTATTCAGGAGAAATGCATTGTGAATACTGTTTCATGTCATCTTTAAAGTTACTAGAAACTCACAGATTAAGTGAAACAAAGCTTTATTAAACACTCCATTAAACATTACTTAAAGTTGTTGGTAACACTTGTTTTCAGCATGGTTTTAATTCTTAAAAATTAATAAGTGCAACGGCTAACAAGAATTTTTACAAGATGTGTCAATTGATGTTTGTTTCTAATACATAAACTAATTTCCATTTAACTTCAAAATGTAAAATTGAATGTACTGTAAAATTTGACGAATGTTAGTCTATTAATCTTCATATGTTCAAAGTATTGGCATCTGAAGAAATTAACATTGAACAATTATTTTGCAGCATTTATTAATGCTGATTATTGTTAGCTCATGATACATTATGCGTTAATGTTAACAAGTTGGACCTTATAGGATGTCTTTTCATTTCCAAGGCCAAACAAAATCGATTTCTCTCTGACGTTTTCGCTCCTTCAGAAAAGCAGCGTGTTGACGCGTGCGGGGGAGCAGAGGCGGAGGTGTCAGTCCATGAAATCATACCCGTCGAGTGAGCTGCGCAACGTGTGTGATGAGCAGGCTGCTGTGGAGCCGGCCGAGGAAGGGCAGGACATCCTTCAGCAGATGCTGGAGAGGAGGTCAGTCCATGAACTTTGACCTCCAGAGCTATTAGCACCCTGTTCCTGCTGAAAAGCATCGATCTTTAGACAACACTGAGTCTAATATTACACAAGATGGATTTGTATGACTTTGCATGTGGTGTATATAAAGTAAATATTTTATGGAGTATATATTATGGAGTAAATATTTACTCCATATTTTGTACTTAGTGCTGTCAGTCAATTAAAAAAACATTTTTTCACATTTTTTTCTGAATCAATCATGATTAATCAGACCTAACATTGTTTTTAAATATACTTTTGTATTGCAATAATTTCAATCAATCATTTAATGTAGAAACAACATAAAGACAGTATATATTTTAATATTTGTTTAATTACATCTTTTTTTATGACTGAAGGTATCACTGATACTAATACTACTGATGTCTCTAGGAAATTGTTTTTTTCCCCCTAATATTTAACCATTGACTATAGCCATTCAGCATTACAGTATAATGGAGAGCTATCAATTTTAACATTTATTAAACTTAAAAAAACAAAAAAAACAACATCTTCTAATTTAAGTGAACTAAAAACAATCTTCACATAAACCCATTATAATAAATGTCATATTTGCCTGTGCCTTCAGCAAGTAGGAAATATACAGAAATGGAATAAAGTTATCAACACTAAATCCTAAATTAAATATAGATGATTTCTTAAAGCTACAAAAGACACTGATTTCCTCTTTTTTTCTTTTCTTCTTTGATTAACAGACATCACAGCAGCTGGGTTATGAGCTTATTTGGCTCCTATTACTTTAAGAGCTGCCGCTGATAAATGTTACGCGGATCTCACACGCATGCTCGTAGTTTCATTCGTGCTTTATATGAAATGATACAGGCTACAGCGAACGCTGCCATATTTGTGCGTGCAATATATCTATGTAAGATCTAAATAAAAGATTACTCATATATTTATCAGCTTAGTAAGGGTAAATAATGTGTAAATAACAAAAGTTCATAATTTTATTACTACTTCAGTGGAGGTACTATTATAATACTTTATTAAACAACAAAAACATTACCACTTTTACAGTTCCTGGCACAGCCAAGGTGCGACCACTTTTAGAAAAGCTTAGGAGGGCTAAAGAAATAGTTCACCCAAAAATAAACTTTCTCTCTTATTAAAAAAGAAGAAGATATTTTGAAGAATTTGGAAGAAGCAAACAGTTGTTGGTCCCCATTGACTTCCATAGTAGGAAAAGACATACTATAGAAGTCAATGGGGACCATCAACTGTTTGATTACCAGCATTCTTAAAAATATCATCGTTTGTGTTCAACATAAGAAAGAAACTCTTACAGGTTTGGAACGACATGAGGGTGAGTAAATGATGACAATTTTCATTTAGGCAAAACACGGATTGAATTGTGACTCAGATATCAATCTTGACACATTCTGAGAGTCTCAACCTTGTGGTTTTAGTAATGTGAGTGACTCACGGAAGAGGGCGGATGGGAGCCTGATACAGTCCCCTTCCACAGCAGCATCGAGAGGTTCGCCGGACAGATATTTCTAACTGGAGTGTCTTCCTCAGACATCACCATCACTGTAAACACTACAGACACCAGAAAACATGATATATGCGCACTAATCTATACTAAAATTACAATATAATGTAGGCTTCACTATGCTTATATGCATCCACACACACCTGGGAAAACATCCCCTGCTCGCAAGGCGGCAGCGCTGTCATACTCGATAGAGAGTTCAACGGGTTTGTAGGGATCAGGAATCACGTTTAGTTTTACTACAGGTCCAGGAATCCCATTCCTGCTGAAAGACCCCCAAAACTCCAACTGATGCTCCCCTCTATAGAAGAAAGAGAAAGAGACAAAGTGAAAGAGAGTGTGTTTTTGTAAAGCATAATATTTGATACAACAGGCTTTTATGGCTCACATATTATGATACAGTGAGAATATGGTGAAAAACACCTCAGTTTTATTCAGAGGCCCAAACTGAGCAAAAATATGCTGCTTGGTGGAGACGCTGATATTTATATGGCTAAAAAGTAGGTGAATTCTGAAAGCTTGTGATGTAAATCAATGAGATTTTTATAATAGTGTAACAGACTACTTACGTAAAATGATATAAACATCAGTCATTACTCTATATCTCCTAATAATACATCTTAGTAAGATGATATTTGCTTAATTTTATGATCAAAGCTCTGTAATTTCAAAACATATAATGCAATGCAAGGCAATAAAACAATGATTGAGAGAAGAACTAATAAACATTCATCAGAAGCCTGATGTTCATATTTGATACTTCAATATGATTTTTCTAAAAAATGATGTCTGTATCATCAAGTAACCCTAAGCTGCTTCAGTCCAGTAAGTGTTCATACTGAAATATTAACAATATCAAAATGATACTTACATTTGCTTTATAAAAATCAGTAAAGATTTCACAGGAAAATGATGCATGAAGTACAAGCTGAAAGTGGACGTTTGTACAATCATACTAGAAGGCCTTTTACTTGATAAAAAAAAGTCTATAATATCAATCAGACGACAGAAAGCATGCAGAAAATTGTGTGCTACAGGTTTATCAGCAAAGTTTGAGCATGTTGATCATTTAGAGGCCTTGGAAATTAGTGCATCAAACATAATACAGTGGCTTTATAGGGTTAAGTATGTACTTACTTTGGACCACTTATAGTTTGTAATATGAAGCAAGCTTTTCCTTTTGAATCCACAGACTGAGATGATACTGAAGACTTTATCTAAAAGAGAAAATCAAAAAAGGATTTAAAATTGCACTACTTCAGTTAAACAGTAGGG
The DNA here is from genome assembly GCA_034780575.1 of Labeobarbus marequensis. Taxonomy (NCBI): domain Eukaryota; kingdom Metazoa; phylum Chordata; class Actinopteri; order Cypriniformes; family Cyprinidae; genus Labeobarbus; species Labeobarbus marequensis. Next base: position 27,629,830 of record JAUZSZ010000101.1, on the reverse strand, counting down.
TATTAGTTCTTAAGTAAAAATGTAAAATATTTAAATTTTAGATTTACAGACCCTACAGTAGGAACTCAATTTAGTTTTTTTTCATTTCCATTGTAATTTCTTTTCAATGTGAAGTCATAATGCAAAAATGCAGATAAACACAGTCTTATAGGTCTAAAACTGAGAAGGTGATGGATTTCCAATTTTGTTTCATGTTCATGCATTTATTTATGTATTTATTTTTATCGTTCATAATAGTTAAACACTCTACTTGTCAAGTTAAATAAAATAAAATGTATTCTATAAATTTTAAAATTTATTAAGATAAAATTTTGAATCTTCTGATATTTTAGTGACATTGCACAGGGTTGATCTCACTTTATGTTATTAAAAATAAAAAAATAAAAACTTCCAAAGACCTCTCTTCCCCCAAATGTACCTTCAACTGTGGTGACAGAGTCTTCATCATAATTTCAATCCGCTGGTCTGGTGAAGGATTTCCCCATTCGTCACACAGCTGCACGACCAGCGGTGCGTCCAAGCCCTGGCCGTTCATGACCTGGAAAGGCTAAAGAGACGAGCTTTACTCAAACTGTTCTTACCCATGAAATTCAGTGTTCGGTTTATGAATGCGTGACATACCATCTCCGGATTCTCCAGCAACTTTATCTGCACCGGAGGTCCCGCAGTGACTTCGATTCGCACAAACTCCTTCATGTCCTGACACTTAAAGCACAACTCCCTCGGGCCAAGCGATCCTCCCACGAACCGGACCCCGCATACAGACACCAGCCCACTACTGGCCTGCAAAACACCATACAAATAAATACACATGCTAAAATAAAAATAAAGACATTTTTACAAGTGCTACGTGGTAGGATGTGTACACACCATGCAATTAATACTGTTTTTTAACACTACAGGCAGGGCACTATTAAATCGGTTCAATTTTTCCCAATTTCCTTGTTTTTAGTTTCAATTTTTCTGGATTCCATTCTGATGGTTAAATTACATTTTAGGAATCAAGAAACATGTCTAATTAATTGACATCACAAAACTTACACAATTAAGCAACAACTTAATAAAAAAGGTAACAAAATTTGCAATTTTTAGGGAACCATGATTTTTCCCCCAGTCTTTTATTTTCCTCAAATTCTGTCTTATTTTTCCCAAATTCCCTGTCTTCATTTTAATTTTTCTGAATTATGTTTTAATTATTTACTTTTAATAATCCAAAACCCATGTCTAATCAGTAAGGCTCCATTTGTTAACATTAACTACATTAGTTAACATAAACCAAGAATGAGAAATGCAATAAGGCCCTATTATGTTTTATTAGAAAATTCTGTTGTCCGTTTTACTTTTTCTTTCTAGATTTATGATTTAACACAAACTTTATTAAGCTCTGTGGTAATCAAATAAAGGCATAAAATATTGTTTTGCTGTGTGTTCTTTTAACCTCATTGTTTATTATTCTCAGGTTAGGTAAAGTCAGTCAAGTCTGGCCTAAATTCTAATTGTTTCAAATCAATTACAATTTAGTCAGAAGACTCCTTTGTGGTAAGTCTTAAACAACTATAAATCAAGCTCTAATAGGCAGTTTTTGTAATCAATTAAATTTCTTCCAAGCGGTTACATTTCTTTTTAAAATAAACAAAAATGCATTATACGTAAGGGATAATCCACAGCTAAAATCCTTTATTCCGCTTATATCATGGTCATTTGCCAGCACTGACAAGTTAAAGCTGATAAAGACGTCTGCAGTGCAATATTTGACTGGAAGGGTAAAAATGATGGTTATTTTTGTTAGTTACAGCTCTTTAGATCTAGCATTCTGTCCGCTTTAAATCAGGCACAGAGATGAAATAGTGCAGTAAGACCATGTTTATTTGAATGAATGAATTATAACATTTATTTGAATTAATTAACAAGAGAGAGAAAAGTTGCATGTGTGAATTACCTGCGTCTATGCGTCTCCACAGACTTGGCAAAACTAGTCAATGAAATAAGCGCATTAATACAGATTTGGAAATACCTTTGCATTAAAAGATTTTAATGCACACTTTCCAGCCAACTGAGTATTCAGACAGATGATGGTCAAAGAGGCAAATAATGCTCAACCACTGAAGTTTAAAATACAAAGGTGTCATCAGCTTTGTGTTTCTTGTCCTCAGCTCTGGGCTTCCAGGCGTCAAGGCAATAATGGTGTCAGTAACTGAAGCAACAATCCACTCATCAGCCTCTAACATTCCTGTTGTTTATCATAGAGGTAAGGTCATCATCTTGGCAAATTTTTGGATACTCCCAGGTGCAAATGTTGCCTCCTCATGTCCTTGAACTCCGGTAAATTTGATCGAGATGGCAGAAGTCCTTTTAAGGTTCTTGCTGCCAAACCACAGTTCTTCCTGGCCTTGGACACACACATATTTCTGTGTACTGATATAGTCCAATGATTTGCTCCTCCTTCTCATGAGTAGCACACACACATACATAACTAACAGTTATTGTACACCTCTGCCCATACATTAGAAGGCATTTCTTGGGAACAAAAATGAATAATAACATTCTGTA
>JAUZSZ010000101.1:27204151-27214816 GCA_034780575.1 Labeobarbus marequensis | reverse complement strand
ACTTATGCTCATTGGACAAGGTACGGTTAATGATTTTTTTCCGTGGAGGGCTTTCCAAGCCACTCAGCTCCCTTATGCCACTACATAACTCTAATTGGACTCTTGAACATTATATTTATATTGCATTGCAAATATGTGGTTCCCCTTTCCCTGTGAGAGAAGCAGAATCTCTTCATAAAATGGCTGCCAACACAGAGACATTTTGCAAGATGTCTGCCATTCCTGCGCCTTGTCCTGTCATGGCTGCCATTCCAGAGTCTTGTCACGTCACAGCTGTCATCTCAGAGTCAGGTCAAATCACTACTGATCTTCTTGAGTCACATCAAGTCACAGCTGATCTTTTTGAGTCACTTCAGGCCACAACTGATTGTCCAGAGCCTCGTCACATCACAGCTGATCATCTAGAGTCTCGTTACGTCTCAGCTGATCTTCCAGAGACTCGTCACATCAAGCATGCCAAGCCAGAGCCTGCTCACGACAAGCCTGCCAAGTCAAAGCCTGCTACGCTAAAGCCTGCTTACATCAAGTCTGCCAAGTCAAAGCCTGCTCATGTCAACATACAGTCTTCAGCCATCATGGATGCAACTCCAGTGTTCTAGAGCATCATGAATGTTGCATAAGAAGAGACAAAGTCAGTCCCAAGGCATTCGAGCCTGGCATCCAGCGTGGAGGATCCTCAGCTGGCATCAGTGCATGCTGCTGGCATTCCAGGGGTCGCTACGCTCACGAGCCATGCAGACTCTACGCTCATGAGCCACACAGACTCTACGCTCACGAGCCACGCTGACTCTGCGCTCACGAATCATGCAGTTTCAACGCTCTCAAGCCTTCCGGCCGCTACTCACCCCAGTTTCCAAGGTACACCACCGTAAGTCTTGGAAATAGTCGATGCACTTGCTGTCCTGCCAGTTATGGCTACAGACATTCTCTGTGTTTGGGTCACACACCATCGTAGTTTCCCAAGAGGTGGCAGCCTTCGCTGCAGAATCTCCCGAGGTGATTGCACCCACTCCACTCCCCGAATCTGTTCCTAAGTTTAGCCCAGAGAAGGCTCTTGATCCCAAGTCTAGCCCAGAGAAGGCTCTTGATCCCAAGTCTAGCCCAGAGAAGGCTCCTGATCCCATGTCTAGCCCAGGGAAGTTCTTCTGTTGCCAAGTTTAGCCTAGAGATGGCTCCTGTTCCCGAGTTTAGCCCAGAGAGGGCTCCAGAACCTGAGTTTGGCCCAGAGAGGGTATCTGTTCTAGACCAGAGTCCAGTGCAAGCACCAGCCCCGAGTTCAATCTAGTGCCCGCTCTCACCCCAGAGCTCAGCCGGGATTCAACTCCTGTCCACGAATCCATTCCAGAGTTTGCTCCTAGTCCAGAGTCGGTTCCAGAATCCGTTCCAGAGTCCGCTCCTGAATGCCCTCCAGTGTCTGCTCCTCCAGAGCTCCCTCAAGTGTCCGCTCCAGTTCCAGAGCCCTTTCCTGCCCCTGAGTCTGTTCCAGTTTCCTATAAGGTGGCAACTTCTATTGCAGAACCTTTCACGGCAGAAATATCCACTCCAATTCCTTCCGAGACCGTAACAGCACTCTCCCCTGAGCTCTCGGTGTTCCGTGTTGCCTCTGTTTCTACCACGGACACTAGTTTTGAACTCTCCAGTTTTCTGATGCCTCTGTTATGGCCACAAGTGCTGTTTCTGAACTCCCTGTGTTTGTTGTAGTTTCTATTGCTACTGCTGCAGAACCTCCAGAGGTGGCGGCATCCACTGCAGAACCTCCAGAGGTGGCGGGGTGTTTGCTTCAGTTCTTCTTAAGACAGGGGTGCCCACTAATGAACTCTTTGTCTGTCCTGATGAGGTCATAGAGACCGTCAGTAAATCCCCTGTCAAACCAGTCTCGGCTCAAGAAGCCAATCATGAATTCTCAGCCCTACCTGTTACGGTCACTAAGACTGCCTCTGAATTCACTCAGTGTCTTGCCTTGGCCAATAAGGCCAATCCCGAGCTCCCTGACTGTCCCTGTCAGGATTAAGGAGACTGCCCATGAACTCTCTGCCTGTCCTGTCACAGCTATGGAGGCCATCTGTGAACACTTTGCTTGTCCTGTTACGGCTGAGAAGGCCATTTCTGAACTCTCAATCTGTTCTGTTCTGATCAAGGAGGTCAATTCTGAACTCTGTAATTGTCCTATCATGGCTAAGAAGGCAGGTTCCGAACTCTCCGTTTGTCCTGTAATGACCAAGGAGGTTGTTTCCAAACTCTCTGACAGTCCTGTCATGGCCAAAAGGGTTGATCTCGTACTTTCTGTTTGCCCTGAAATGAACAGGGATGTCATTTCTGAACTCTCTGATTGTCCAGCCATGCCTGAGCCCTGGTTGTCTTCTTCTCCACATTGGTGGGCTCCATCTCTGCTCTGGTGGTCTTCAGCGCTGCCTACTCCGCCCTGGTGGTTTTCAGCTCTGCCCTGGTGGTCTTCTGCTATGCCCTGGTGGGCTCCAGCTATGCCGATTCCACCCCGGCTTCCAGCTCTGCCTTGGCTCTTTACTCTGCCTTGGCTCTCTGCTCCGCCAGCTCTGCCTCAGTCCCCTGTTCCTCTCCTTCCTCATGGACCTGGCCTCCATCCCTCCCCCGGTTCGCCACCGCTCCACCTCCCTCCTAGACTCTGGTATGTTCATGTTAAGGAGCATCTGGAAGCCACTCCCTAGGGGGCAGGGCGGCTCTGTCACGATTTCCAGCTGGAATGCCCATGAACTCCTCTAGAGGGCACTCCATTCTGTACCTTGCCATTCACTCAGGACTCCATTTCCCATAAACCTTTGCCTGGACTCATCAGCACTTATTACCAGTTCACAGCTGCCTCGTATTAGTAGGACCATAAGAATAGCACACACACACTCTGTCTTCACTGGTGATTGAATGTTTAGTCCTTCTGAGTTTCCTAGTTTCCCAGTTTCCTAGATTTTGCCTCTCTCGTGTTTTGATCTTTGGACTGTTACCTTGTTTTTGATTTATTGCTGTCTGCTCTGACCTTTGTCTGTCTTGGATTACTTGGATTACTCTTTTGCCTGTGTCTCGGATGTTATTGTTTGCTGGTGTTTGACCCTGCCTGTTCTGACTATGCTCTATGAAATAAAGCCTTGCTTTTGGATCCCCAACTCCGTCGTCAAGACTCCCTTCGTTACAGCATGTAATTATGCATAATTTATTGTTATTATAATAGTAAGTACATGTAACGTGTAACAAGGACAGCTTAAAATAAAGTGTTACCCTAGTTGCTTATTAGCATGCATATTATTAGCATATTGTCTGTTTAAGTACTCATAAAACAAATATTAATATTTGATTCTGTATTATCATATTTTATATATGATATATAAATGCATCATTCATTCATTCATTCATTCATTAATCAAAGTAAATATTTCAGGATTTATCTGTGAAATTTCACACCCTATATCATTGTAATTGCATTACTGCAAACACTATATAAAATTTTTGGTTACACTTTGTTTCAAGGTGTCCTTGTTACAGTGTAATTATACATTTAATTACTGAGTCATATTAATTAACTACATGCACTTACTATATGGTTAGATTTAGGATCAGGGTTTGGCTTAGGGTTACTTGCATGTAATTATGCATAATTGTTATTATAGTATTTTCATTTATTTTATAATATAATATTATAAAAGTACGTTACATGTGTAACAAGGACACCTTAATATACAGTGTTACCAAATGTTTTACTCATATAACAAGCGCAATAAATATTTTTTATTTTTTTTAACTGAAAAATAAACAAATAAATAAATACAGAAAATATATATTTTATGTGTTGTAACAATTATTGCAATTTATTGTGCATTTGCATGTTTTTTTAAGGATATTTTTGCATTCATTTGGTCCTTCGGTTGACAAATTAATATTTAAAAGTATAAATATTTACTTTCTCAGCTGATATGAGCTCATAAAAGTTGCATAAATGATCATTGTTTAAACAACAAAACAAGCAAATGCAAGTCAAACCAGAGCACATCAGCTACCCCTTTAAATATACAGCTGGGGTTAAAAACTCTGCAATTTAGTGGTCTCGGTTTTGATGCAATATAAAATAAAAATAAAGCAACACACACACACACACACACACACACAAACCCTTAACACGAATGGCTCATTTTTCCAGGAAAAAAGGAAGAAAATATCCTACACATCATCTTAGACACAGAGCTGACTGTGAAAATGGTTATCAGGTTAACCATAGGTCTTCAGTGGGGCTCAAAACTCAGACTAAGCCCTGGCCAGCGTCAAAACCCCCAACCACAGATCTTCCACTCAGCTCCCTGGGAAAGCCAGCTTCCTTCCCCATGTGTTTTTGCCATCAGCCTTGAACTAGGCTAGCGCTGTAGCGTTTATCTGTGTCTATAACACTTAGCATTCAGTTCTGGTCACACCTCTTCGCACAGGGAGAGGCCATAAAGCCGTGGAGAGAGGAAAGAAGCATGCACGGCGCTCACTGCAGACTCACGTTACCCCCGCCACCGCGTCATTCAATCCTGCAACTGTAAATTTTACATAAAGCGTGTGAAATCACAGATGCCTGTGCCACAATGGGGTCGTAAAACTTAATTTTTTCTGTAACTCATGACTTATTTCCCATTGACAACAAACACTAATACACTCGAGAGATATTGCTCCATTAACTGCTTTAGAAGTTGACTTAAAGATTGAAATATGCTATTAGATTGCTCTTATTTAGCATTGATCATCCATAAACATTCACTTTGACAAGAAACATTAAACTGGTGCCCAAAAGGATTTGGGCAACTAAGTCTCACTTAAAAATGTATGAATGTGTGGGTTTTGCAACCCTTGTGAGAACGAAGTGTGCTCAGTTGTATTGGATGAGCACTTGTAGTGTACTAGGAATCATAAAAAAATAAATAAAATATAAAAACTGTCCTTACAGATGATATTTACGTAAATAAAAGGCTACTTAAGTGCACTTTAAAAAAGTACACTTTCACAACTATGTTTCTTAACACACTTAAATACATTTGATTCAAAGGTACTAAATTGCAACTTCATCGCAAATGTGTAATAACAAAAAAGGTTAAAACTTTATTTTATGGTGTCCTTGTTACGGTGCAATTATACATTTAAGTACTAAGTAATATTAATTAACTACATGTACTTACTATATGGTTAGGGTTTGGTTCAGGGTTACTTGCATGTAATTATGCATAATTTATTGTTTTTATAATAGTAAGTACATGTAACGTGTAACACTTTAAAATAAAGTGTTACCCAAATATATTTAAATTCATGAAATACAGTGCCATTAAAGTATATTTAAGTTATCATAAATGTTTGTTAGAACATATCAACTATATTAATGACATAAAAAAATTCTTACATTAAAAATAATGATGAAATAACTTAAAATGACTTTAGATGCAAAAACCCAAACCTCTTTCAAAAAAGTATTCTTATAAATAACTTTGAACATTTTTTTAAATAAGCCATTCAAACACTGGATAATAACCTTTTCTTTGCCACAAATTAAATTGCTAAACTTTAACAAAGGAGACTGATAAAAATGCTCATTTAAAAGAAAAAAAGAGTCAATGTTAAAAAGGCTCTGAAAAGCTAAGTTAGCTCTGAAACCTAAATACTGATAGTGGATAACGTCCATCTGTAGACATGAAACAAAATTAGGTTCATATTTATAAGCACTGCATGAAGGTCATCCTTGTCTTATGAAGAAGTAGTCATTGCTCATTTTCTCTGTTTACACTACTCTGTGTTCACAAAATACCAGCAAATTACAGGGGCCACTACAGTCCTGACCCAAGAAACAACAAAAGTAAAACAGGCTCTTTTCTAAACAGCTGCATGTTCTTAGACGTAAAGCCAGTCGTATTGCTGTCTTTGTTGGACAAGGTCAACAATAAGAGCTGACGGAGGAACAGATTTCATGATGCAGGTGAATGATGTGACCTACCCATAAAAAAAACAAAAAAAACATAACAGTTAGCATATGCGTTTCAAAATGAACAAAACACTGGATTTTGGAACCAAATACAACTTGTTTTAAAGCTCAGAAAGGATCATTCTGGGAGTTTTCAGCCTCCTTTTCATTTAGTGAAGGTGCAATAAATTTCTTGTGCACCCGTAGGAGTGTAGCAGGGACATTAAGAGTGGTCACCTGTAAACTGAGCTCCTAAGTTTAATTGATCTGAAAGAATTTAATGTGGCCTAGTGAATCGGTGCCAGCAGTGCAGATTTATCTGCTGGCCTCAATGAGAACATAATAGTGTAGAGGTTTAGTGGGAGATATTTAATTATAGCCACAAAAGTGATTTATTCTGTGTTAACTTAAATTACAATGCTGGATTTATGCTTTTGATGCTTTATACAAAAGGGGGAAAGGTAGTGAAAACAAATATTATCGAAATATTCAAGTACACTAAATATCCATTGTACATTATGAGTGCACTCAATGAATCTGAAGAACATTACCAGACCATATTTCAATACTATAATACCCCCATATCCTGTATATGTGCTCATCAAGGCTGTTTCTGTTTGGTCAAGAAACAGTTTTCAATTTTAATATATTTTAAAATGTAATTTATTCCTGTGATGCATCATTACTCTGTTTTAAATGGATAAAAATAAAGATTTATATTGTTAGAAAAAAATTTTATTTTGAAGAAATGCTGTTCTTTCTTACTTTTTATTCATCGAAGAATCCTGAAAAAAGTATCACAGGTTCCAAGAAAATATGAAGCAGCACAAGAGTTTCAACACTGAAAATAAATCAGCATATCAGAATGATTTCTGAAATGTCATGTGACACTGAAGACTGGAGTAATGGCTGATGAAAATTCAGCGCTACATCACAGAAATAAATTATATTTTCAAGCATAATAAAATAGGAATCCAATATTAGAAATTGCAACAGTTCACTCTCACATAATTCAGTAATCTTTTTATTTATTTATTTTTTTTTAATTCACATAAACATTGGATAATGGAAAAACTAAAAGAATGGTTGTAGAAAAGAAAAAGAAAACCTCTTATCGTGAAACATTAAAATATCACAGGGAATATTATTTTGCAGAGTCAACAACAGACAAATTCCAGTCATGCAACTATTGTAACTAAATAAAACATGCCCAGGTGGTAGAATAATAACTTCTACTAATCAATCAATTTGATCCATAAGCAAAAATATATATGTTTGTGACCAAAATATATTTTAAATATATGTTGCAAACAGTGAAGCTCAATGATATATATTTTTGAAATAGAAGATATGTTTCATTTCAACCTTTATATAACAAAATATATTTCAAAATGTATTTCAGGGACAAGAAAATACATTTCCAATCTTACAGTAGCATACACAGGCTAAACGCAAATGGAAATGGAATAGCCAGAGATCAAAACTACATAAATAATGATTTAATAAAGTTTCTTTTATAAGACTTATATGGTTATTTTATTATATTATTTGCATTATTTTATAAGTGTATTTTATAATTGAATTTGATTCAAATTAGTTAGATGTTAATGCATGTTATAGAAAACAAACAAAGTTTTTGAAATAGTTTATTGTAATTTCTTGGATTGAAATAAAAAGCACATATATATAAAATTAATATTAATATACAAAAAAGTCCAAAAAAAAGTAGTATGAAGCATATTTTATCAAATATATTTTGGTATATTTTCAAATTTTGAAAATGTGAAAATATATGTTTTGCCATGTGGGGAGAGTCAGAGTCTCAATTTTGTTCACCGAAACATTGAACTATTTTGATTTCGGAGGAATTTATAACTAATAGATCTTTTGGAAAAAAAACACCCCAAATTGATATCAGATATACTGTATATTGTGTTCTTCTGAACAGTCTTGTCCTGAGATAATCGTGAGGGCTTCATCAAAAACTCAGTTTCCAAGGAAACAATATAAGAACTCAATCTTGGCTCCATGCCGGAGGTCTCCACCTCTCTCAGAGGGAGCTCAAGCCATTGCTTATTGGCCTTCTACCCATTCAGCCTGAAAAACAGCAAGACATGCAATTAAATCACGATCTCTCAGTCTGCTCACCGAACGAAAAAAAAAAGAAGATGATGACGAGGAAGAAGAGGAAACACATTTCGGGGGGCTCGGGGGGGATGAATTACTGGAATGCATCAGACATTGGCTCTTGCCCAAGCCTCAGAGCGATCGGTTCGGCAAATCAGAGATGCAAGATGCAGTGACCCGGCAAAGAAATTCAGAAAATGACTTTAAAGGTGATAGATCAACCATTCTGCCCAAGGACAGGGCCGTACTTAAGGCCATTGTCACTGGTGCAGGTGCAAGACCTTTGATGTTTGTCATTTTAGTGGCTCTGCTTTTGAATTCCATCAGCCGCTTTACATACTAATTAACCTGACCAGCCACTGAAACAGATAAATGGACAACCTGAAAAGTGTGCGCGAGGCCAAGAAAGATCAGACAGTAAAACTCATTTATGCTAATCGGGACTTTTGAGGAGGAAAAGCCAAAGGGTTCAGTTGAAAAGCTGCCTGAAAACCATAATCACCAGCATCCGATGCAAGGACATCTCCTTGCGCATGTTGTGCTTGGGACCAGGAGATTTCTCACGGTGCTATATATGTACACTCAGAGAAAAATATTGATGCTCAGATGTTGCTCTTTCATAGCTCAGGAGCATTCAAACTGTTTCAGTTTGTCAGCTCTCCTAAAATTTGTTAAGACTAACCAAAGTTGACAAAAATGAGACAGTTCATGTAGTAAAAATTATGTGGTTTGCAAAGCTTAGAAAATTTGGTCTTGGAAGAATTTGATGCTAAATATTCAAGTTCATAATGAGATCTCAGACTTTTGACTTGCAGACTTCATATTATGGCAAATTTGAGTATGGTTTGTGACACTGATGTCTTCTGAAACTAGAGGAAACACATGAGAAATTCTGGTTGCACTTTATTGAAGTAGTCCACTTAATTTTGTGTACACACCACAAGATAATCGGGTTGACTCTGGGCCGATTTCTCCCCTTCCGACAATCCTAGGTGATGTCCAGATTATCTTGGTGCTTCTAAAGATTATCTTGTCAGATTTTCCTGTGGTGTGAGGTGTGTTAAGTGTGACTAAATCTGCTTTTAAACATGTTAAATATTTATGATCAAAAATCTGATGTGTGGGGGGGCCCCGAGGACACCACACGCTATAGAAGCAAAACGGTTAAATCTAGGATTTTTTTTTCCTCATGTTTGTGGTCTCTCACATTTTGAAGATCTTATAAGATTTTAAAAATCTTTTAGTGTGTACCCAGCATAAGTTGCATTCTGTTCGGTGTTTCTTTGTCCGGTCACGTCTACGTCGATATGTGTGCATCCTGCCTACATGTTAGGCATTACCCATATGTGGATTATTAAAGACTGTTTAGTGTCATTCTCTTCATATTTGTGTGTTTCTACTACACCGCACGGTGACAGTGATATCATTATACACTGACTTTCTTTAACAATACATATAATACTTATATACTGTTTATCATATTATTACCATACAGAGCACAGAATAGAGCACAGTACCGCTCATATCCAGAAGAGCTCTTGGCTGATTTGTGACGTCACAATCACTTTATTTATTAACTTGGCACTGAGTGAGAAACACTGAGTTTTGGCACAATATTAGAGCAAATCTTCACTCCACAGACAATTTGTTTTTCCAAATCCAGTCTTATGACTGGCTGTCCACACTGAGAGATCCAATCAGATTGTGTGTTCAGGACGTGTCTCAATTGCTGGTCGCTGTAGTAATGATGCAGACTCATGCATGCCACCAATTTTCCTCTATAAAATGGAGAAAGCTGACAGAAAGCTGGACATTTGTTGTCGTCTTATGTGCATAATGGCTTTACGGCGTGGTGCAGAAGGGCGCTTACATGATCAAACAGAAACACGTTTCCAGAAACTAGATTTCAAACCATCATCATGGTTCTTAGTCAAAAGCGGTTTATCTTGGAATTAGGCTTTGTTCACATTGCACTCAATTCTGATACAATTTATACAATGTCACATGAACATCACAGCTTGAATGGCACTTAAAAAAAGAAGAAAAATCTGATTTAGGAAAGAGCATATTTAAATATGGTTTCAAATAACAAACAGTTGATTCAGATTTGGCCTGTAAAAATCATATTTCATGCCATTTCCAATTTGTTCAAAATGTAAACAACTGAACAGATATGATTGGATATTTCTTAAAAATGGATTATTGTAAAAAATGGATTATCTGTATAACAAAAAAAAAAAAAGATTTGATTCACAGAATCAATACATAAAAAAATCATCCACCCAAATAAATGAATCAAACAGCCATCCAGTCCATCTGTTTGAATGAACTGAACTTTCATCCAACTTTCCAAATGAATGAATCAATAAATCCAAAAACCATTATGTAGGGTATATACATTTATATATATTTCATTTAAAGAAATAGTTTAATTTAGCTCAAAGGGAATTATTTATGATTTTATATATATATTTTGAACAGACTCGCTGTTTCACTGCACGAGCTGTATAACAGACTCTGCACTGGATATTAAAATCCCAAAATATAGTGAAAACACTATTAAATAGCACAGTAACAAGATCAGCAGATTA
>JAUZSZ010000101.1:26964615-26975495 GCA_034780575.1 Labeobarbus marequensis | reverse complement strand
ATATAAAACAAACATTTAAGGATGTCACCTGTTCAACCATCCTCTGCATCTTCTCAATGACTGAGATCATCTGACCGCTGTTTTCTCTCAAACTCCTCTCGTATGTTTTGTTGAGCGCCTCGGCTTTCTCCAGTTTCTTCTTCAGCTGTTTCTGTTGGCCCTGCTCCTGTTCATTAGACGCCTTCCTCGATTCTGCTGCCTCTGAATCACACACACCACACAACGGCTCAAATGACCATGGAATATTATGGCAGAAATGCATTATGCATTATATAAAAGCATTATGCATTATGATCCTCTGCAGTGAATGGGTGCCGTCAGAATTGACAGTCCAAACAGCTGATAAAAACATCACAATCAGCCACACTACTCCAGTCCATCAGTTAATGTCTTGTGAAGCCAAAAGCTGCCATTAAGACATTTAACTTATTACGTTTGAAATATGGATATTTTTCTTACAAAAACGCATGGATTCAGTACAGGAGACCTTTATTCACCCCCTGGAGCCATGTGATGCGTGTTTTAATATGGATGCGTGCACTTTATTTGATGTGTTTTGGACTGTTAAACAGAAACACCCACCCACTGCAATGATAATGCTTGAAATAGCCAAGATAATTTTTAATATAACTCCGATTGGATTCATCTGAGAGGAAGAAAGTCATATACACCTAGGATGCCTCGAGGGTGAGTAAAACATAGGCTAATTTTCATTTTTGGGTGAACTAACCTTTAAAAATACAAGATACAAGTCCACTATCCATAAAATTGTTTTCTCCAGTAAAAATGTCTGCATCAGGAGAGAGATCTGCACAGATCAAGCACTGTTTACAAGCCAAAACAGTCCAAAATAGCTCTAAATAAACAAGTATGTGAGTTGATTTTGATGTGAGAGACAACAGGAGATGGACTTTTACACTGGATGAAGCATTATTATTGAGTATGGACTTGTATTTTGGCCCAAATGATGGTTTAAAAACGACTTGATGGATTTGTTTCTTACAAACGCACAGCTTTTGGTTTCTCAAGATGTTAACTGATGGACTGGAGTGGTGTGGATTACTTGTGAATGAATGTGATGTTTTTATCAGCTGTTTGGACTCGGCACCCATTCACTGCAGAGGACCCATTGCTGAGCTCCATTTCTCCAAATCCGATGAAGAAACAAACTCATCTACATCTTGGATGGCCTGAGAGTGACTACATTTTCAGCAAACTATTCCTCTAATGCATTCCGGTCTCACCGAGTCTGGACTGCAGTGCGGTGACACACTTCTCCAGTTCACGTTGGGCCGCTTTGCTGCTCTCCAGTGTCTGCAGTAGGTTTGGCAAGTTAATGACATTCCCTCTGTAGTTCACCAGATCTGTGTTACCGGTGCGACGGGCGGATGCTCTCTCTTTGCATGGCTGGCCAGGCAACATGGCTTTATTTCCTGAGAGGAACACAGTGGCATTTTTATAATGCTACAGACAAATGTGTTTACATGCTTTATCAGATTGCATGATTTCCAGCACACACACCCTCAGCACTAATGCTGCCGTCTGTCCGATCGGCGTCTGACCAGCGACTGCACAGATTTCTGTAGAGGCAAAGCCCACCGACTGCAGCCTTTCTGACCAGATCCTGCGCCTGAGGAGAGACGGGACATCAGATACACTGAAAATACATTGTTTTTCCTGAGAATCCAAGAATGTATGTCAGTACACAGTAAATTGCTCTTCCTCAGTTCTTGTTTTCTAGTACAAATATCTAAAAATTCTTAAGTCAAGATACATTTACTTGAGAAGCAATAAGACTTAAGATATTAAGTTTGATATGAAAAATGGATTAAAATGGAGTGGGTTTATGCTTAAAATAAGAAAAAAAATGTCAATAAACTTCTCAGAAAAATAAACTTGTTCTCCCTTTGGATTAAGTTTATTTTTCATTTACAAAGCAAGACTTAATATCTTATGCAATTTTAATATTTTTTCATTTTGAATCAAAGTTTGTGATTCATCTCTGAGCTGCTTGATCTGATTCATAGGTTTAAACTCTCAACATAATACTCTAATAAGCACAAAATACAAACACTTCATGATAAAATTCTTGCTATATTGAACTATTTTATTTATACTTATCAAAAAAGGACAAAAAACCCATTTTTTCCCAATTTCACTATACACAATGACAATAATAATGATTATGATAACGACTATGATTATTATTATGTTATTATTATTAATATTATACTAATTATTCAAAATAATTTATTTCATATTTTTGGTTTCTGAAAGTTAAGCAAATCAATTAAGAAATTTCCTGCAATATTACTACTGTAACAAAACAAGTATTTAATAATAAGAAGAATTTTTATTATTCAAAATATTATTTTGTTATTATTTGAATTTTATTTAAATCAATAAAGAAATATACTGCTATTGCAATAATATTACTGTACTGTAAAATAAAAATGAGCATTTAATAATAACAGTAATAATAATAATATAGTAATAGAAATAATATTTTTTATTGTTTTATCATTATTCAAAATATTCAATTTTATTTTATGATTTGAATTCTAGTAAACAAAGTAAAAGTAAACAAATCAAAGGAATATACTACTATTTCAATCATACAATTTTTCTGTAAAATAAAAAGGTATTTAATAATAATTTATTAATAATAATAATAATAACAATAATAACATTATTTTACAGAACTGCTTTAATTTCTTTGATTAAGTGTGTTAAACCATAAAGCTTTTGTTTTGCAGAATTCTACAAAAACATCTTGGAAGAAGTGAAACCTGAGCAGGACTGAGAAACAGGCCGAGAGACAGCAGGATATTGAGCAGGTCTGCCTCTCGAAGACTTCCTGTCAGCTGACGGTCAAAGAACACCCAGGAGAGAAGCACTTTACGGGGAAGCTCGGACGTCCAGCCCAGAGGACGTTCCTTCAAGCACACAGACAGAGATGTTTGAAGGAGAAACTCTAGACATGTGATGCAGAGGAGAAATGTGGTTTCTTACGCTGTCTTTGGACGGCTGACTGTCTGAGGCACTGCTGCTCTGCCCGTCTCCTCCTGCGCTTTGACTTTTACTCTCTTTTAGATGCTCAGATTGTTTTCTAGCCGGTTCAGTCTCGCCCGTCACTGCGGCGTCTTCTGTCTCTCTCTCCCCATCCTTCTCTTTGAGTTTTCTCTTCTTTGCATCGATCAGTCCTTTCTTTTTTGCTGTCTGTTTGTCTGTTTTTTGGGGCTCATCCTCCTTTACAGAGAAAAATGTTACATTAACAACTGGATTTTCATAATTTTTATTTTTTTTTTTTTAAGTAAATCACAAGATGGCTCACATTTACATATCAACACCTATTTATTAGTCAGAGGTCATTTACATTTAAACCTTAAAGGTACAGCAGTCTATTTAATTCTGTTTAATAATTGGTTTTGGTCAAAGAAACCTTATCGAACATTAAAAGTGGATTTCACACAAAATTATACAATGCTAAAAATCTACAAAAGTATATAATAAAGTGTAAAAGACACTTGTTTAGGAGCTTGTATCCTTTCCCTTTGCACATTTCAGATGAGAGTGTGTGATAAAATTAAAACGATAAAAAACTTCCAGTACCTAAACTTTAAAAAATAAAATAAACTTATAACAAACAAAAAAAACTTATTTTATTTTATTTCAGCTAGTTGCCAAGGCAACATTTCTCATTTTCATTTAATTTAACTTGATGTACTACAAGTAAAATTAAAAGATTACTAAAATTACAAAAAAAATTATAAACTAAAATTACTAAAACTTTAACTAAAATTAAAGTCAAAACAGAAAATACAAAAGTAAATAATTCAAAATATTATTGGAACTATATATACAACAAAGTTATTATAATTAACTAACTCTAAAACAACTTTTTGTTACTTAAAAAAAATAAATCACTTTAACTGAAATTTCAAGCCAACATTTCTCATTTTCATATAGTTTAACTTGATGTACTAAATTAACTAAAACTAAAAAATGATAAAAACTATATAGAAAACTATATATATATATAATAATAATAATCATCGTAATAATAATAATAATAGTATAAATAATGACAAAACCACTACCAAATTAATAAAACTAAAATTAAAAACAGAAAATATTCAAATGAGAACTAATTTAAAATATTATTAAAACTATAATAGCATCTCAGTGATACTAAAATAACACATGTGTGCAGTCTAGTGTACCATGGGAGTGCTGTTGTCCTCTTTGACGCTGGGGCCCTGTGGCAGACGGCAGAGACACTGATACAGCTCAAGCCCAAAATCCCTCTGGAGCATCTCACTGAACATCTCCGCCATCAAACTCACCTGATACCAGCACACGAGAGCCGTCAGCCAAGACAATAAAGATTACATCATGACTGAGCAAGTTTACAACATATGTAACATGCACGCTGCATTATTTGAATTGTTAATACAGGTTAGAAGTCACTTATATATAAATATATATATATATATAGAATAACTACCCACCTCACAGCTGTCCTGCGTCTGAGGCGTCTGGGGCTCCAGCAGTGAGGACAGAGACACGACAGACAGACTGAGTCCAGCGGAGGGGTGAAAAACCACAGATGGACTTTCTGGAAGTGACAAATCACCATCCTGGATGACAGGAAAGAAACAGACAAGCTTGGAGACTTCTCTGGTGTGATTTCAAACATATTTCCTATGCATAATATTTATAAACTCTGATGTCAGCCAGTACCAGCTGTTTTTCTTGTAATTTTGCCCAGTCTTCTTCTGCTGGCACTAGATTCCACACATCTGGCAACAACACCACAACTGTCTCCATTTTATCTCCGGAAAGATATCTCAGCTCCGCCATCTTGTGCCTTCAGAGAGAGAAAGACATTTAGAGACGTGCAGATTACTAATGAATATATAAAAGACATAAGGTGACTTAAATTTTGGGTCAGTAAAATTTTGTATGTTTTTGAAAGAAGTCTCTTCTGCTAATCTAGGTTGCATTTATTTGATCAAAAATAAAGTAAAAAATGAAAAATTGTTAAATATTATTACAATTTAAAATATCTGCCTGTTTTATATGTGAATATATGCCAAAATATAAATTACTCCTGTGATGCAAAGCTGAATTTTCAGGATCATCACTCCAGTACTCATTCTAATATGCTGATTTGCTGCTCAAGAAACATTTCTGATCATTGTTTTTCAATTTTATTTTCAGGATTCTTTAATGAATAAACAGTTCAAAAGAAAAGCATCAATTTGAAACAGAAATGTTTGCACGATTAGAATTGTCTTTACTGTCACTTTTGATCAATTTAATGCCTACTTGATAAATAAAATTTTTAATTTCTTAAAAAAAATCTTACGGATCCCAAACGGATTATGAACGGTAGTGTATTAAAAAGCCACTTTGTATACATAAATAACATAAGTTTCATATGTTTTTCTTATTATTATTAAGTTACTTATAGCCTTTCTGTATACAAACAATGACAGTAGCAACCCACTTTGGCAAGACAAAAATCAGACCAATAAATCTTAACCGTATTGAACTGATATTAAAAATGAAACTCAGACCACTGCGTGCAGGCTGAGAGGTCCAGAGCAGTTTGTTCCTTTATGCAGCGAAGCGCAGTGTTGACCAGCGTCGAACCGTCCTTCGCTGGATTTGCTCCGTCTGCTTTGGGTGACCAGTGACCTCCAGGAAGCCGCAATTCACCTCCACTGTCCACCATCACAAACTACAACACAGAGAAAGAGCCAGTGACACAATTATACATGAAACTCTATAAAGCTATTATAAGCCATATAGCCATATACTATGAGCTCTATAAACCATATAAAACCATATATCTGACATGCAAAGGCCTCTAAATAGGCATGGGTACCGAGACCTGGTATTAAACTGTTAAAATTATGAAAGAGCGGTATATTGATAAGCTCTGATGTTAACGGTTCTGCTATCGGTACTGGAGAAATTAAGAAAATACACATGCATTTATTATTGTTATATAGACATTATCTTGTAAATTCTATCTCGCCTGAGTCCGCAGCTGTTTCTATATTCTGCAAAAATATTAGGACATTCGTCTATGATGCATTTTTGCTATTCGGAATTCAAAAGAGAAATCCCGTTCACGTGGAGGAGCTACATAAACACGGTTTATGTCTTGGATGTGAACAGCTGGGAGAAAATCCGATGTGTGTCAATATATATATACAGTATATATATATATATATATATATATGTATGTATGTATGTATATAAAACAAAAAGTACTGATAATACTCATCCCTACCTCTAAATCAGGGGTCACCAAGTTCAGTCCTGGAGGGCCGGTGTCCTGCAGAGTTTAGCTCCAACCCTAATTAAACACACCTGAAGCTGCTAATCAAGGTATACTTGAAACTTCCAGGCAGGTGTGTTGAGACAAGCTGGAGCTAAACTCTGCAGGACACAGGCCCTCCAGGATCAAGTTTGATGACCCCTGCTCTAAATGATCAACACACAATCTTCTCCATGCTTTCTGTCATCTGATTGATAGTTTAGACTTTTTAGCAAGAAAAGGGCCTTTCAGTATAATTGTAAAAAATGCAGACCTTCAGATCTTTACAGATTTTATAAAGTAAGCATTACTGAATGCATCTGCTGCTTTTGAACTAACTGAGTGAGTCAGTGATTCAGTGACTCATTCATAAAGACAGTCACTTGATTCGTTTTTTGAATGAATCAGCCAGCTGAATGAATCAGATAAATAAATGACTGAATGGCGTTATCTCTTTGCAGTTATAGTTTCTTATTTAGAGTATCATTTCATTAAAAAACAAAAATAAAAACTTTAATACCCATTTTTCCATGGAATCTTTCCAAGGTTTTGTATAGTGGAAAAACGTTCTTTAGATTACTAAAACGTTCTTCAAACAAAGAAAAACTTTAAGAATTGTTGACTAAAAGGTTTTTTGGGGCATCGCTATAAAAGTCCAGTTTTGGAACTTGTATTGTGTGATTTCAGAGATATTGAGGACCGAATGTTCTTACTTTGAGAAGTGTAGTGGGATGTACGGCCTCCTTCTGCGTCTGACCGTCCTTTGAGAGGTTACAACACTGTGAGTACAAGTCCTCAAGGCATGGCATAGAAAACAACAGAACCTGCGGAGAGAACACAACCATTCTTGAGAATCTGAGCCTTGCATGGTCACACGATCTGTCAAAAGAGCAGCACGCATACCCTAACGGAGAAAGCCTCATCTGTGGACTCACAAACATCTGCTTGACTCTCTGCCTGGTTTGATCCCACGTGAAAATGACACGGTCCTCTCAGAGGAAGAGGCTGGTCGAGTGGGAAACTCTCGGTCCAGGACTGCTGGAGGTGGAAGAGGTTGAAGGGCAGGTGAAGGTGTGGGTACCGCCGCTGAAGCTCCAGATAATCACAGGCCTGGCTGAAAGAATCGAGAGGAAATCACAATGAGACAATGACAAATGACAATTTCTCCTAGGCTGCGAGAGCCCTAGTGGTGTGCGATATATATAAGCGCCATCTGAAATTTTCTTCTAAAATGAGCATTTTTATCAGGCTCCTATATTTATGTTCAGTTGTTTCACTTTAATTGCATAGAAAAGGACCTATACATTGCCATTAGAGTAAAATTCCTGAACTTAAACATAGGAACCTGATAAAAATGCTCATTTTAGATGAAAATTTCAGACGGCACTTAGAGGCTTTTGCATCTGAACTATTATACATAGTGAAATTACTGAAGTTGGCTATACAAACAAGTGAGCTATACTGAGTGGGCTATACAAACCACATGTTGTAACAAACTCTTTTTCACTGTATGCACATTAGACACGTTTTATAAACACTCCCTGCTACAAAGACTCAATATGATAATATATTGTGCATTGCACTACAAATTGCATTATGCATCTTGCATTATGCGCTGCTTCCCCCAAAATATCTCTTTTGCACAACCTCATGTACAGTTCTTGTACAGTCTGATGTTTAATCAGCTATTTATAGTATATGTATAGTCAGATGGTTAACTGCTGTATATGTCTATAGTTTTTCTTATACATCTATCGTTGTATGTTTATATTTATGTAACTTGTATGTAGCACCGTGGTCCCACTATATGTCCACAAATGACAATTGACTTGAGTTTATGCTTCATCAGAACGTCCCGGTGTGTTGTTTCTGACCGACTTACCTGTCCCTGGAGAAACAGGAGAACAACGGAGCGCTGTGTGTGGACATGGAGCTGCTCTTTTTGGGCGCTTCCTCCTCTAAGACGGCCCTCCATCTTTTTCGTTTTTGGTGCATGGCGTCTCCTCCCCACGGCCCTCCGCTCCCGTCCTCCCTGAGTCACACCACAAAGAGCAACAAGGACACACGTCAGCAGAGGAGCGCGTTAAAAACAGGACAGTCTTCAAGGACGCTCACACATCAAACAACAGAATGAAGTGCTGAAACAAATCAGACTGTAATGCTCTTGCAAACTTTTTGAAAGAAATCAATACTTTTATTCAGAGAGAGAGAGCATTAAATTGATCAAAAGTGACAGTAAAGACATTCATGAACTTACAAAAGATTCTATTTACAATAAAAGCTTTTGAACTTTTTATTAATCCAAAATTTTTAAAATGTATCATGGTTTCCATAAACAGTTTTTAACATTGATAGTAATCAGAAATGTTTCTTGAGCAGCAAATCAGCATATTAGAGTGATTTCTGAAGGATCATGTGACACTGAAGACTGGAGTTATGATGCTGAAAATTCAGCTTTGATCACAGAAATAAATTGCATTTTGAAATATATTCGAATAGAAAAGGGATATTTGAAATTGTAATATTTCACAATTTTACTGTATTTTTAACTAAATAAATGCAGCCTTGGTGAGCAGAAAAGACTTCCTTGAAAAACATTATCTTTGAGACCCCAAACTTTTGCATTCAAGAATTTTCAATGTCCTTTCTGACAACAAATGACTTCTTGCATAAAATAAGATAATTCAGAAAACTTGCAGGCGATCAGATAATGAAAGCGCAGCCGCACGCGTGCATGCCTGAACTGAAGCCTGACATCTGCATGCTTACGTGCTCCTGCAGAAAGAGACAGCTGTCCCGCAGAGGTCAAGGACAATGCAGGAGCATGTGCGACTCCTCGCCTTTATTTTGTTGGAGGTTGCTGGGAGACGAAGGGTCGGGGGTCTTTTGGGAGGAGCGGAGCAGCTGTTTGGAGGGGGAGGAAGACGGATGAGTTTGGGATGAACAGAACACGATGAGAGCACAACAGACTGTGTGCATACAAACACGGATAATCTTGTCAAAATGATGTTCATTAAACAGTTACACATAGGTACTGGTGTAATCATCACTTAATTGTGCAGAACTTTCTAGTGTGGTTTCTTACTGGTCCAAGTCTGCTCTCTAGATGTGGCTTCAGTGTGAATGACAGACATTCCAGAATACTCTCTTATGTTCATGTCTGTTTACTGAGACGAGACGAGAGGTTGAGTGTTTCTTTGTGTGTGTTTGATGATGGTGATTGTGTGTTTTTGAAGCAGACATGCATGTGTGTGTTGATTCAGCTGCTCTGATTGCCTGCCACTTTATCTCATTCCTCTTCTTCAAGCCATCTGGATAGTATGAAGTGAAGGAGATGATGACCTAGAGCACAGATGTTTTGACACACGCAAAGATTCAGATTTGCATGGACGTAAACTGAGCGACTAGCTGGCTATTAAACTGCTAATATAGATTTGTCTGGTTTTGAAGACGCAATCTTGGAGTAGAATGCTGCATTGCTCAGATTTTGGTCTTTTATAGTTAAAATTATGCTTTATTTAAATATCAACTTTGTCTCAGAGGCATTTTCTAGAATAGGGGCCTTCAAACTGGGGCCCATAGAAATGCTTAGAACGAGTTTACTATAGTATACTTTACTATAAACGAGTAAATAAATTAGATAAAAAATTTATATATTTTTAAAAATAATAAATGTTAACATTTTAAAAATTAGATTATAAAACTTTATAATAAAGTTTAATAAAATGAGTTGATTAAAATAAAAATTTATTTAAATAAAAATTAGTACTATAGCGAGCATAAATAAAAAAGAAATAAAGAACCCCAACAAAATTATAATAGAAATAAGATTAAAATAAAGAATATATAGTTTAATTAACATAATTTAGATTGTAAACATTTATAATTAAAAGATTAAAATAAATTAACTAATTAATAAAATTAGATTACAATAAGTAAATAAATAATACATAGTACACTACCAAAGAGAGAAAAAACTTAATAGAAACTAAATATTTTCCAAATAATATATTTAGTATAATTTTGCATTAAAACTCATTTTTGTGGAATTCTTCTTGAAAAATACACTCAAAAATGATTCAGTAACTGTTTGTTTGTTCAGAATGAATGCGGAGACATGTTTGATTTCATATTGAGAATATTGACTGCAGACAGATCTGAGAAAAAATCTTCTGAAACTTAATTTGATCTCCATCTGATCTCTGCTGGCTGTGAGAAATGTGCACATAAACGTCAAGAGCAATCTATTCGTTATTTTTCTATGTATCATTCTTTATTGGTGTGCTCTTGTTCAGTTGAGCTCCAGAGGAAGCTGCGGAGAGTTAGTGCCGTGAATGCTTCACATATTTGCGGCTTTTCCACAGCAGCTCAAGATCACGTTCATTCATACTGGAATGAGAGAGAGAGAGGGAGGGAGGGAGGGAGGGAGGGAGGGAGGGGTGACATCTGTAGCATTGCGCTGTCCGATTCATTTTAGTGAACCGACTCACTCCGGCGATTCATTTCAATGAACCATTTTTTTTTTTTTTTTTTTTTTTTTTTAAACATG
>JAUZSZ010000101.1:26557003-26567509 GCA_034780575.1 Labeobarbus marequensis | reverse complement strand
AATCGGCTGCTGATGTGGGTGATGAAATGTGGAATTTGCTAACATGCTAAAAAGCCCAATTTCCGTTCTATGAGGATTGATGTGAGAGTTGCAAAGTGTGACACAATTTAGCATGATTTTCTTTTCTTTAAAGGGATAGTTCAACTAAAATGACAGTTCTGTCATTATTTATTCACCCTTATGTTGTTTCAACCATAAGTGACACAAAAGGGGACATTTTGAAGAGTGTTCACACAGTTTTTTTCTCTTCTGTGATGCAACAGTGGCTGTCAAGCTTCAGAAAGGTACAAAAAATTATCAGAAGTATAAATTCGTAAGATGCAACCATGAGCATTTTTGATGTGAACAGGCTTTTGGTCGAAATAAATGCCATATTGAGTGTTACGCAGTTGAAGATGATACAGATCACTTGCAATGTTCACAACATTCAAAACTGTTTTGACTTCTAAACATTTTAACTCTGTATCAGATTCTGAAAGTTTTGTTTATATAAACCCTAAATGTTGCTGTTTTGTCTGATTCTCATATTTGTTTACTTGTGCATTTAATGCAGTTGCCACATTCAGAACAGAGAAAACCACCACGATAATAGAAATAGAGCTACAAGAAGCATAATTGATTTCAAAGCATTTTAGCTGTTTCTTCTTGTCTTCAAGGCCAAACACTGAATCCCTTCTATACCACTGTGTGATATGTGACTTGGCCGGAAGAAGGTTTAAAAGCTTGGTCTTGAACCTCCTGTCCTGTAAGTTCTTTGTTCAAGGTTCTTGTAAGGAACAGACATCTTGCATTGAAGTCCAGATATTAAAGTAACAGTTCACTCAAAAATTAAAATTTTGACCCTAATATCGAAGAAATGTTGAAGCATTATCAAATGTTGTATAAATCTGAAAAAATAGAGATGTTTTCAAGCTTCAAAAAAGAGCTTTTTGAAGATACAAAGATACATTTGATTAATGCTGTTTTCGCATTGTGGACTGTGAAAATGGAGGTATTTGAAAATGATGCATGTTTGGTCATGTGACGCATATTGTATGAATAGATATCTGCGTAGAGGATACAGGAAGCAAAATGGAAGAGAGAGGGGAGCGGGATCGGGAATGGTCCTCGAGCCGGGAAACAAACTCAAAATGCCCACAGCGCAACGGCACAATATGTTCTGTAAAGCTCATATCTATGGAAGCCCGTTTCTGAATAAACTACTGAATAAAAAAATAGCTACTGAATAAAAAATATAAAAAAAGTTATTGCAACTTTTTATCTCACAATTATGACTTTTTTTCACAGAATTGCGAGATATAAACTCACTGTTGCGAGATATAGGCTAAAGTCAGAGTTGCAAGATATAAACTCACAATTATGACTTTTTTCTCAGAATTGCATGAGATAAACTCACAATTGCGAGTTATAAAGTCAGAATTACGATTTATAAAGTCACAATTGTGTGATTAAAAACTCGCAATTCTGACTTTTTTTTTCTCACAACTCTGTTTTTTCTCACAATTTTGAGATATAATCTTGCAATTTTTGAGTTATAAAATTAGAATTGCGTATATCAGCGATATAAGTACGAATTAAAGTCCAGTTTTTGGGGGAGGGGACGGATATGTTCTCAGTATTGTGAGTTTGTCTCGCAGTTCTGACTTTTTTTTTTAACTCACAATTGTGAGTTTATATCACGCAATTATGAGAAAAAAAGTCAGAATTGTGAGAAGTTGCAATTTTTTTTTTTTTATTCAGTGGCGGAAACGGGCTTCCATACATAGCAGTCCTGTAAAGATTTCAGAATTTTCTCGCAATTGCTGTCCTGTGGCAAAACATGAGGGCAGTAGTATTCAGACCAAGCATAAGATGGTGATTGTGTGCAACCTTGACGCATGGTGAAATATTGCTAAATAAAATCCTGCCATGAAAATTATGTACTGTATGTTCCATCTGTATCATCTCAGGGTTTATGCATGCACAGTAAGATGAATTTAACGTCTTCAGTGTAGATTATAATCCTTTGGAAAACGTTAGTGTGGATGGAGAGTTTTCAAATAAAAAGTGTTTTCAAACATATGCTGATTAATGTAGATGTAGTTTTGGATGATGCATAGTTGGAGAAATTAATTAGCTAAACAGTTTTTCTGAAACCATAGTAAATTTGTTGCACATCCGCCGCTTAAACTACATTGGTCTAACAATATAGAACTGTTTTTAATGATGTCAGGTGTTGTTAATGAGGTGGTGCAGCAAAAACGTATTCCAATTAATCGGTTGAGATCAAATGATCTAGATTCAAGATTTAAATGTTTTGTTTAACTGATCAACTAAAAGATGTAGCTACAGCATGATTCAAGTAACATTCTCTTTAGTAACCGGTTAAAGAAAGTACATGGTGTAAATGACTAAAAATCTTTGTGGAAAAGATGAAATATGAAGGCAAATAGTGTACAAT
Source organism: Labeobarbus marequensis (assembly GCA_034780575.1). Lineage (NCBI taxonomy): Eukaryota > Metazoa > Chordata > Actinopteri > Cypriniformes > Cyprinidae > Labeobarbus > Labeobarbus marequensis. Next base: position 26,565,069 of record JAUZSZ010000101.1, on the reverse strand, counting down.
CTTGTCTTAAACATATCCTATATGTTCAGAAATGATATAAAATAAGAAAATTTGCATTTGACCGTAGCATGTCTTTTGCAGTGATAAATAAATAAAATCATGGCAGAACATTACATTCAAATTTATTAATAAAATCAGGAAAACTGCCCAGCCCTAAGGCCGCCAGCTCTGCACTGCATTAGGGGTACTGTAGTTGAGAAGTGTAATTCAGCTTTGGTGGGAACAAAGGCGTTTGGAGCTGCCATGCTAGGCTTAGTGCTCTCTCTCCACGAACACATTAAAAACAACATCTGGGCTGTCTGGGGCAGTGCTGGCCACATGTGCAACTCGAGTGAACTAAGCCTGGCAATAAAGTATGTAATCTCTGCTTGGACTTTGTATAATATCCACAGGCTGAAATGAAGTGTTGCTTGTTTTTTTATGACAAAAACATTTGTGAAATTGTATTTTATACACTCTGGAGTGAAATAAATGTTTGTTTTTTTCAACTTTAAAAATATGTACTGTAAATAAAATCTACAGATGCAAACATAGGGCTGTTTTCTCAAAATGTGTTTTCACAAACATTGAGCCAGAAATCTTTGCTTCAGTAGTACTTGCATACACCAAACTTTCACCAGTTGTTTTCCTATCTATAGTTTTTACAGAGGAGTTTGTTCATACACCAAACATATGTGAAAAAAAATAATTTCACTCTGAAATTGCTAGTAGGCTAATTTTCACAATTGCAAAGAAATGGCAAGTAACACACTGAATTAAACATGAAATTTTGAAGCAGAAAAACTGAAAAAGTATTTTCTTATAAAACATACTCATACATTATACAACTTCAAAAAACATTTTACAGTAAAGATAATTTGCCTGATTTATATAAGACATTTTTATAACATGTATAATGATTTAAAAATGTTAGCTGTGTTTTCATCCACTAATTTTTATGTGAATTTTGGGATATCGCATTAAAAAGACAAAGAAATAGAAAAAAAGGAACTGGCAGTGCAATAAAAAACAGTGGGAATGCATAAAATACAGTGGAAACCCAATTATCAAATAAATTCCTTGATCAAAAAAAAAAAACAAAAAAAAAAAAACTTGTCACTTTGCTCAACAGATGATGTGACTGGATAACTGGACAAACCAGTGGATCGATCTGCGTTATGTCTGCACATTCTAAGGTGCAAGAAATTTATAATTTTATTACAAAAAAGACCCACTGTTGCAGCAGCTTTCATTTTCCTTAGTGATATGTGGCGCCGGTGTATCAGGAAGTTACGATTTTATTTTTTCCAACTCACTGGATGGAAACGGTGCTTTGTTTGCAAATGCTTTATTTGATATTCCAAATTTTGCACATAAGTTAAATTGGCAACTTTGGATGGAAACAGCTATTGTAGCTTTTGCAACTATTTCCTGATTTATTGAGTGTTAAAAAGAGATATCCAAAATCCCCTGAAAACACAATCACACAAGCATTTAGAACCTGGCCTCATCCAGTGTTTAGGCCGGGGTTTTTTTTTTTTTTTTTTTTTCTGGTTGGAACGAAAGTCGGTTGGTTAACATCTCTCCATCTGAAACCCAAGGCGGACAAACAATAACAGGGAAGCACTTTCTCTGGTTCAACCTTTGCAGACTTCCCATCAGTCAAATTCCCATTCCATTCCCCTTCAATTAGAGCGTCACTCAACCAAACAAATCCTACACCCAAGTCTGCTACCTACACATACTAACACACCCATTAGAAGTGAGGATAAAGATGAGTTTGTTTATTTTTTACTTAACATAAGAGTTAGTTAAGGGTAAAGATTGGAGGTGGGGGTCAGGACTCGAATTCCCCCCAAATGAACCCATTGAACCGAAAACACGCTCTAAAAGTGATTGGCCTCTTCCTGTGCCGCCCTAACTCAATGAGGGCTAATGTTTAAGAGGCTCTGTGCAAAACACAAAGTCATTCCAAACTTTCATATTTGGATGGGGACGAGTTTTGTTATGTTTTTGTGGCTCTGTGGCCTTTGAAGCTTTGAAAGGTTATCATATCTGGAGTGTTTGGACTCTTGTTGTTGTAGTTTTGCCGTGTGCTCTCACACTTCAGACAATTTCATCTGTGAAAGTCATGCTACAGAACTTGTCTCCCCCAGCCAGGCTAGATGTGCTTTAGCCGGTTCTTTCTACTCACTTATGGCTTGGGTTTTAGATTTTGGCAGCAGTGGTTGTTGCGGCTTGGGCGGGAATGAGAGCCACATGTCGCGTGCTGAACCCTGCCTGCAGTGAGCTGGATTATTTCAGGGAAAACCCTCTGCTTAGAGCACATTTTTACTTGACTCTGTCACCAAGCAGAGTCCTGCAGAGATTCACGGGCCCTGCTGCTCATTACGGTGTCAGCACACTCGACTGGAGACTTGGCAAGCCACGTGTGATGTCATAACTAAAAACAGTGTACAATTGAAATTTTATTACGCCATTATTGGACGAGAGTCATGGAGTCAGATCAGCTGCGCTGGCTGCATTGTTTAAGGGTATATGCAATGATTTATCAGTAGTGTTCGCAATTCTGGAAATGTACAGAATTAAAAAAAACAAAGATATGCATTTATTTGAAACATTATTTTATTCAAATGTTTATTTTGAAATGGAAATCTTTAGTAACATTATAAAAGATTTTACTGTTACTTTAGAGCAAGTTATTACTTGCTGAATGAAATAAAGTATTAATTAATAATAAAGTATTAATTTAAATATATAAAAAAATAAAATTAGACTGTGGCAAGAGAGCACCACCACAAATTCCTGTGAAAAATAAAATAAAACTAGACTTAAAATTTTTAGTTTAGTCAATTTGAAATTTTAAGTTACTCAATGTTAATTTAAGGGACAACTGGAATATTTTAGTTGATTAAACTAAAAATTTTAAGTCAGCGGGGTAACAAATTATTTTAAGATGAAACAATTTTTAGTTTTTTACAGTGATTACAGCAGTTAGCAACAGCCCCCAAATTCGGCATTCAAGGGGTGCAGATATTTGCCCCAAACACAATTAAATATTTTACTTTTGTGAAACTTTGCTTGTTTTACTCTGGTTGAGTCTGCCTGCTGCTTGATGACACACAATAGTTCATAAATATGTTTCTTATCTCTGTAAAAAGTGATAAGTTGACTTAACTTAAAAAAAAAAATTGAGGAAAGCCGTTTCCTTAAAATTATTAAGTAATTAATAATAATAAAAAAGTAAAAGTTAAGTGAATTGTCAATTGTCACTTAACTTTTTTTTTCAATTATTATTTACTTAATAATTTTAAGGTAACAGGTTTCCTCAATTTTTTTTTTAGTTAAGTCAGCATCACTTTTTACAGTGTACATATAAAAACCTATTTTATATGTTTATATAGCCATAATATTAGCTTGATAATTCTGTTTTCTTGATTGCATTTGCTGAAAAGCCATTGAACAACCTAAATTCACAATCAATTTAGCTTTAGCTTTAATCAAGACTTACAAAAATAACCGCATTCTGAGAAACATTAACTGGAGAAAATATTGTGAATTTAGCGCTAGTCATAATACAAATAAGACATCAAAGCGTTTGCAGCACATCATAATCAAATATTCCCCGCTCGGTTGTGCCTGTTTATATCATCATCGTATTAAAAATCGAGATGAAGCTCATCATGTGTTTCTGAACTGACACATAATTGCTGTGTCAAATCGCTGTAGGTTGCTTATATGTTCCTTGTTTGTTTGTTGCCAAACCTCTGATGAGGTTTCTGATGAAATTTGATGAAAACCCTTGTTGCGTTCCTCATTCCAGAGCACTTGAAAGTTAGCCTTATTTTCAAGCTGTGAATATGTGAGCGTTTGGGAATACGTGAACGTTTCGCAGCTAACAGTGTGGCGGCTCTCGTGTTTGTCTCAGCGGTACGCGTGAATGTGTACGTTCCTCCAGCTGTGATTTATTGTGAGAATGCCGCCGCAGCGTTGTGGATAGATGAAAGCGCCCGGTGTGCATATCCTTTGGCCTGCATTGTTCGTAAAAGTAGATTCGGGTTTGATGCGCCAGCGTGAAGCCTCAAGCTAATTTCTGTTAGGGGAGAAAAGCACAAAGCGCCGAGCTCAGTTGTCAAAGCGATACCCCCTTCAGCTACTCATATTTTCAGTTGCTCCTTCTCTCTCCATTTCTCTTTCAAATATGTGCTTTGTCTTCAGAAACACCTTCTCTGGGCCGTCTGACTTTCTCTCTGAATACATGACTGCTGGTCCTGTCTTTCATCTGGCTTCTAGACTTTGCTATTTGGAGTTTTGGCGAAGAAAGTAAATGCTTCAATTAAAATAGCAAGGACATTTTGAAAGATATACAGTAAAAAATGAATTTTCAAAGTTGTAAAACAAATTAATGAAGTATGTTTTACAAGAAAATACCATTTCAGTGTTTCTGCTTCAAAATTTCATAATATTTCATTTTTTTTTTTTTTTTTTTGTCTTCATTTCTACAGAAATTGTTTCTATAGGAAATTTTGTTTAGTGATTTTGATACAGATATACATTTTAGGCATTTTGCTTGACTGTTTTAAAGAGGTCATATTATGCGATTTCTTGTTTTTTCCTTTTCTTTAGTGTGTTATGTAGCTGGTTGTGCATTTATACGATCTGCCGAGTTACAAAGTTCAAAGTCTCCCACAAAAGGGTTTATTCTAACTAAAAGAGAAGGCTGATCCAGACTGGGCTAAAACGCCTCATTAAAACGCCCCCACATGTGGAAATATTTGTGTAATGCCGCCCACATGTTCACGCAAAGAAAGAAGGCGTGGTTTCAGTAACCGCAGTAGTGTTGATGCAGCTATGTCAGGGAGACGCTGTGTGTTTCTATACAAAAGCAAAAGCACTTTATTTGGCCTTCCGAAAGTAGATGCAATTAGAAATCATTGTAAAGATTTGTTTACAACAGAACAGCACAACCCAAATGTTCAAATTTGTGAAACGCATTTTATGGACGGCAGTTTCGTGAACCTAGGAGAGTACAAGGCTGGCTGTGCACAAAGGTTATTTCTAAAAAAAAAAAAGGTCAATTCCGACTTTGCTATGACAATCTGGCACTTCTGAATCAGTGACTGTAAGTATGTTTTGTTTTTAGTTTAAGTTTTTGCTATTGACTGTTCAAATGAAGAGTTTTGCGTATAACGCGTCGTGTGTGTGAGGGGAACAGGGTCACATCACAGTGGAGTGTACAGCCCATCAGAAATAGTCTTAACCGCGGCTTGTGTACTGCAAAAACATACGAGCATCATCACTGTGTCTGTCACGCGACTCTGTTCCCCTTTCGGGCTTGAACTGATGGTAAAACTAAGGACATTATTAACTGTCTTTATATTTACTTTGAAAGTTGAAGCTTGCGATTATGGTAAGGGGCGTTACATTTCTGATGCGCGCTTGTGGTGTTTGGCCAATCACAATGCACTGTTTCAGCTGGCCAATCAGAGCAGTCTGCACTTGTCGGAAGGAGGGGCTTTGTAAAAGTTTGAGAGAGGCGGGGCATAGAGCAACTACAAAAATGTACAGTATTTGAAAAATAATGTTTTTTAAACATTAAAGCATGTCAACATATTCTGTTACACCAAATACACAAAATAAGGATCTTTAAAATAGCATCATATGACCCCTTATGAAATATTGTTCACTCACTGTAAGTTGATGTTAGATAATAACATGAAGTCATGTTAGTGAATGGTTTTATTGTAAAGTCTATACAAGAGATACAATTTGATTGTACTTTCATTCAATCCAAACTGTGTACATATTTAATGTTAAAGGGCTTTTAAAACCTGCTAGTTATCCAGCCAAGAATAACAACTAACTAACTAGCTAAAAAAAAAGAAGCCCAGAACTGCTTTTCTGGCAGACTGGTGAGACATAAACCATTTGCTCATTCTCTAACACGCATACTTTAGATTCACAATTCATTTAAAAGCCTCTGGTGTGTAAAAATAGTAAATACCATCATGTCCTACTGTTTTTTTTTTTTTACCCTAATAAAAGTTATAGGCACATTAAATAGTTAATAAAGAAACTTCATTCTAATGCTCATTTTATTAGCGTTAAGGCTGGAATACACTGCACGACTTTTAAAATCTGAACAGATTTTTAAAAAACTAGGCATCATACATTTACCGACTTGTAAATAGTGACAAAGGAAAACTGGGCATCATACACTACCAGACTTTAAAGTTGTTCCGATCACGACAAACTCACGCAGAAATGTGCGCCTTGTTGCCAGGAGACGCATGACAAATGTGTTCTAAAATCGGCTGAAAATATCAAACATGTTTGATATTCTCCGACTGGATGGACTCAAAGTCTGAAGCTAAAAAAATCGGAGTCTTTGACCATCATACACTACGCGATTTTCTGTGGAATCTGTCAGCTCAAATCTGCAGACTGGCTCTGACTTTCCTCAACTAGCGTCAACTTGTTCAGACTGGAAAATCGGGGCAAAAATCGCGTAGTGTATTCCAGGCTTTAGTGGCATGTTGACACTTTTTATAGAACTATTATAGAACCCTTGTGAGACACAGTAGAATGGAAAACTTTCTGAAAACTTTGGTAACACTTGTATAGGGGCCAATTCTGTCTATTAACCAGTTGCTAATAAGCATTCCTATTATTAACATAATGGCTGTTCATTAGTACTTATAAAGCACATATTCTTCATGACCATATTCTACATGCCTAATCCTACCCAAGACCTAAACTTTACAACTAATTACAACTAACTAACTATTAAGCAGCAAGTTAGGAGTTTATTGAGGCAAAAGTCGTAGTTAATGGTTTATTAATAGCGAGAATTGGACCTTAAATTAAAGTGACCAAAACCTTTATTTATACATGCCTATATACAGATGGAACAAAGTCTAAAGAACCAACGTCAGCCGCGTTTGGTCTTAATCATCATATACATGGAAGTAGAATTCACAGTCAGAGTTTAGGGTTAACCACTGAAGCCAATGCTATCATCTAAACATTAGACCATATAAAGACTACATACCAGATACATACTAATAATAACAGACTTAAAGTTATGTCTTGCATCCCTTACAAGTGATCTCCCAGCACTTGTAAAAAATTGTATGTAAATTGTATATAATTGTACATAATCATCAAATGGCAAAATGAATGGGATCAGTGTACCAACAACAAACTGTATGAAATTAACCCTAATGTGAGTAAAAGTTGCATCTTTATGAATAAATAATCACTGGAATCAGATCTCAGTTCATAAATACACAATGCAGAATAGGACAATCCAGAATGACACACAAGTTCTTAGTATCAAATATAAGATCCACTGATATGCTTCTCATGCCAGAGTCCAGTATCTCTTAAACATATTTTATTACTTTGTGCTGGTTTAAGTTAATTTAGAAAATTCAATTACTCTGTAAACACTTTGGAGTCAATCCTGAATACATTTTAGAGTTTTAATCTGAAGCAGTGTGTTTAACTATTCCGTTGCTATTCTGTCTTAAAAATGCTTTTATCAGTGTTTTGATGGCCTGGATTCTTTTCCATTCTACTACAAAAAATTCCAGAACTTGTACGAACCTTCTTCATTGGATAGTACCACCAATTATCTATCTATAAAGATATATCTATAGTCACTAAAAGCTGTCATATTTTTCTGTATAACTGCAGTGGTCTGAAAAGATTGTATGTGGTAGTTCATGATTGTGTTTTATGTTTTTATTTTAGGATGGGGAGGAGTTGGAGAGACTAACCAAGGCTAGCACAGATAGCGAATCTGAAGAAGATTTTTCTTTCTGAGTCTGTTTTGAACCCATCTCTATAATTATTATGTAAATATTCTGGAATCAGCCTGTAAATGTATTATGTACATGAATTATAACGAATGATAATTGTTTCGGTCACATGGAATGTCTGTGTGACATGCAAAGGGATCATAAGAGTTGTTTATTTTCTTCTTTTACAAACTGTGTAAACATTAGGGGGAAGGGAAGGGAAGTGGTGTGTGGCCAAGTATCGTGACCCATACTTGGAATTTGTTCTCTGCATTTAACCCATCC
>JAUZSZ010000101.1:26156443-26167354 GCA_034780575.1 Labeobarbus marequensis | reverse complement strand
TGAGCACTCAACGTGTGTCAACCTGTCTGTCTGCATGCTCGCGCGCACACACACACACACACACACACAAGGCATGTCACATGATACATCGGACAGAGGGGGAAGCGCAACTGTATGCTGTTAAAACCTCTCATAGTTGAATCATATGGGAACCAGCACACACTGTAAGACATCATTAAGCAATTAGTGATAATGATGTGTTGCGTTTCCTCAAACTTGACTTGATTGGCTGTTGCTGGCAGTGTGAAGCGCATCGTTTACAGCTCTGGATGGAGTGAGTCTGAATCTTGTTATGGCACATTATTGCAGCTCAATATTATTCATCCAGTGAACACACACATATACGTTCATGGGAGCATGGCTGTACCTGCCATTGAGGTCTTGTTTTTTCCCTAAGGTTTATATAATCTAAATTGTGAAATAACTGCATAATATTAAGTCTAATTTGGTGCTGCAAGGTATGGAGGCTTGTTTGCACTACAGGATAAAAAAATATATAAAAATGCAAAAATGCAAAAAAAAAACAAACAAACAAAAAAAAAACGCAACTTTTTATCTCACAATTATGAGAAAAAAACATCATAATTGTGAGATAAAAACTCAAAAGTCAGAATTCGCAATTATCTTTTTTGTTTTTTATTCTGTGGTGGAAAAATGTAATTGCAAGATAAACTCTTTGAGAAAAAAGTCAGAATTGTGAGATATAGGTATTACATATCTCAATTGCAATTCTGCAAGACAAAATTGTGAGATGGAAACTCAGAATTCTGAGAATAAAAAGACCAAACTGTGAGATAAAAAGTCGCATTTGCGTTTTTTAAAAAATTCTGTGGTGGAAAAAAAAAGAAAGAATTGGAACTCAGAATTCCAAGGAAAAAAAGTCTGAATTGTGAGATATAAACCCAGAATTCTGAGGAAAATATTACAATTTTATAAAATTGTAAAAAAAAAAATAAAAAAAGGGGAAAAAAAGACCAAATTGTATAGCCTATAAGCTCACAATTTCGAGAGAAAAGTCAGAACTTGGAAATTTAAAAAATAACTTGCAATTACCTTGCAAGAAAAAAAAAACTGAATTGCAAGATGTAAACTCAAAATTGGAGATGAGATAATGATTGCGATGATCAATCAAATCAAAGTAAACAGACTGTTCACAGCAGGGTTGCCAAGTCCCCAGTTGTTTGTGCTGCTTTCGGTTGATTTAGGTTTTGACATATTGCATTAAATTAAATTATATTTGACTGAAATGCTTGTATTGAAATATTTTATATTCTACAAATGATAAAATTGCGCAAGATGGTAGCCTAAATTTTGCATAGAAGGGCTATAGTAACCTTTGAGCTGTGTTTATGATCACTACAATTTCAAAGTGACTGTAAAATATTTAAGTAGCCTATGGAAATATAGTTTGAGTTTTGATATTTGGGATGTGGCCACTTTTGACTACTATTGTGCTAATTTTGTTACCCAAACCTGGCAACCCTGGTTCACTGAGTCTAGGGAGAGAGAATTCCGGAGGGTTTTTGACAGCTGTTTTACGAGAAAAGCGTTAAAATATCGACTGAAATAATGAGGTATGCAAATTAATGTTAATCTAATTTCTCTATTTCGAACTGAAAATATATAATTTACACGACTGGTGTAATGTAACTCGTAAGCAAGCTCAATTTTGGGACCTTGGTCGGTATTTATAAAGCCCTGCGTACGGCTCTGGTATAATCATTTTAGCGCTGTTATTGTGAATAATTGAGCATCAGCGGGTCGCCCCGACTGACTCTGAGGCCTCGCGTTTGTTGAAATGTACATTTTATGAGCGGGATTCCTTGATTTAAGTGTGAACGGGGTCGGATTTTGAAGGGTCCTCTCGCTGACGCTCCCTCAGGAACACGAGGTCTGTCAGGGGTGTCACCTCCGCCCTGTTTCCCAGCTGAAGGCAAAGTGAAAGGGACCGTTCTTGGCATCTCTGCCCGTTTCTAAAGTCTCTCAAAAGCAGAGCACTCTACCTTGTGTATTTTTCACTAATTGAAAAGCCTAATGAGCTCCCTGGAGCTCCATCCTATTACCGCGCGCGTAATCACAGCGCCAGCAGCGGCTCGCCAAACCACAAATAAAGACGCAACGCGAGAAAGCGAGAGGAAAAGAGAAGGCAGGGTTTGACCTGCTTTTTGTCGTTGTTTTGGGACTTTGCATTCCAGGAAGGAACAGATGTCTATTATTATTTTTTAAACCCGTGGCAGAAGATTTTGTTGCTCTGGCTCATCTGTTTATTTTCCAGTGCGGCTTGCCTAAATTCTACCTATTAAAGATTTAACTCTAATTCCTCTTATATCAGCGGGGTTTCTCGAGAAGATTATTATGCTATCATTTTGTGCTCTAGATGTTGTTTTTAGAGGAGTATTACAAAATCCCTGCATTTTGAGGTAACATTGTGGCGTTTCCCACGAATACGGTAGCCTACCATTTGTTCCTTGACTTGTTAGAACTAAATTCTATTAGAACTAATCACATATTTTTTTTTTGTCGTGAAATATTAGATGCACTTTTGTCTAATAAACAAAAAAATCGTAGCATATATGACATCCAGCTAGTTTTATTTTATCAGTTCAATTACCTAAACATAATATTCAGACATAACATGTCCCCCACATTTTGCAAGCAACTGTTACTGTTTTCCTCCATTACAAAAACGTAATTAATAGGGTGAGAAGACGTGAAAATAAATTAGTCAAGCTAATACAGTCAGTAAAGAGATTTATCACTTTAAAATGCTGCGGTTTTGAATGTTCCATTAATCAAAGAATCCTGGAAAAAAAGATGTGTTACAGTTTTCACAAAAATATTAAGCAACACAACTGTTTCAAGAAATGCTTCCTGAGCATCAAATCAGCATGTTAGAATGATTTCTGAAGGATCACGTGACACTGAAGACTGGAGTAATGATGGAATAAATTACATTTCAATAGAAAACAGTTATTTTAAATTGTAGTAATATTTCAGAGTATAATACTGTATTTTTTGATCAAAGCAATTTCTTTCAAAAAGATTTTAAAAATCCCCAAACTTTTAAAGGCTTGTGTATTTTTATTTCATTTATGGGAAATAAATGTTGTATTACACATCAGCATTTGATCGCAAACTAACTCACCTTTACTAATTGATAACTAAATTCAGGCTACATTTTTAACTACTTTTAAATAAAGTATTTTTTTTATTATTATTTATTTAATATTTATTGATAGAATAAAATGGTTAAAACATTTTAAGATTTCATTTCCATGACTTATTCATGGCTGGACGATTTAAAAAAAAGAAAAGGACAAGACCCATCCGATAAATAAATAAATTTGTAGACGACGACAATAACATCCATTTTTAGAAACAATTTACAAGTTTTATTTATCAAGTTCACACACTTCAAAACTGGGGTATAGAGGGGGTCATTGCAAAGAGGTCTAATAAATTGCCAGTACTATGAATTAAACTCCAAAACTACCATTAATTACAGGCAAGCTTAAAGTTTTTTTGTTCCTTCTCGTCTTTTAAAAGTAGTTTTTAATACATGTATTCTTTATACAAGTTCACTGAATAAATGCATCAAATAAGAAACCAGTTCCAAAGTAGACATTACAAAAAATACATTGTTTTATACAGACACAGAAAAGCAGATGATCAAATATTGACCAATAATATTTATTTCCTTTTCACTTATCAAGAAAGTTAACCTGACATCTATTTCTCCAAAAGGTAAAAAGCAATATACAGCATTATGTAAAAGACATTAAGAGAGAATTGCTTTTGAAGAGTCAGTCAGCTGATTTGGTTACCAGAGAGAGCGGCTGGGACTGGAACAAAGCATGATGGGAGTGAAGAGCGGCCTGATGGAACGGGGAGGGCGGAGACAGGAGCGATGCATGCAGGGAAGACAAGGGGAGTGGCCGAGACAGAAGAAGCGGAGTTGACTGGGAGGAGGAGGAGGATGTTGAAGAGGAGGATGATGATGAGAAGGAGGGTTTGGAGAGCAGAGGGAAGTGATGGTGGCGGTCAGGTTTGGTGGTGAGTGACAGGGGCTGGGCCTGCTCAGAGTGAGTGGGGGCGGGAGCGGCGGGCGAGGCCAGGGCCGCCGAGGGTGTGGCTGGAGAGTCCAGCATGCTACCGTGAGAGGAGGCCGGGCTGTCAATCATCTTCTCCTGAGGGAGGTAATGCACACACGGCTTCTTATTCCGCGCCGAGAAATCTGAAAGAGGATGGAAATCACGCAATATGAATGGAGAGGATTTCTAACCGTTCAGAGTTAAAAAAACAGCAGAGATGAGGTCAAATTTACCCAGAAACAGGGAGATCATGATACACTCTCAAAAAACTCAACTGCCATTTTTAAAAATTCATCACAAATCAAGAAATGTTTTATAATATTTAATCTTTTTAGATCCAGAGATATTTTCAGGACAATTAAGCACATTTTCCCACCAAATTCTCATTGGTGCAATGCATCTGAATATTTTAAGGGACGATCACACTACACTTTTCACTCCATTGACTTCCATTCATACACTTTAATGCTAAAGACTGGAAACACAAGTTCACACAAAGACGTTTCGCAATTAGCTACATTCCAAAGATCAAGTTTGGTGAACTTGAATCTGAAGAAAAGATTGATATGTCAAGGTGTAACCTCTTAGCTGAATTAAAAAACATAGTTTTTTTTGGGAAAGACTTCCTTTTTTTGCATTTATAATCGTTTTTTTTTTATCGTTTTTTTAAAAAGGTGCCAGAGAATGTGATTTTATATTTTTTTGTTGCAGTATCCTAAGAAATTTCACAAATTGTGAAAAGAAAATGACAATTCCCATTCCTCTGAATAATTCACATTAGATTCTCAATGTAATAGCCATTTTTAAATCAACAAATTGAACTGATTTTTAATTTTAGATTTAAAATTTTTTAAATTTTCCGCCATATTGAATTTCCATTTTTGGTACTCCTAGACCAAATCAAATCTAATCAGATCATCTTCAGAACATGGCCGACAAATAATTATGGAATTCAAGTTGATTAGTCAAAGCATTTTTGAATAACACGAAAACGAAATTGTCGAAGAACACGCCAAAATGGACGTGAGGCTATATCTCCTCAACGCTTAAATGTATTTAAACAAAACTTGGTGTGTGTTATAATAATTATGACATGAGGGTGCCTGCACAGTTTCAGCACAGCACCACCTAGTGGTCAGGAGATTTTTTTAAAATTTTTTAGCGGTTTGCATTACATTAATAAGAATCTGGTGGAAAATGTACTTAATTGTCATGTTGCTTCATTATCCTTATGCAAAATATTTGATTTTGGGGTGAAATATGACCTAGAAATGTTGTTCTTTGCATCTTTAATGAGATTCACCCATACAATACTCAACACAAAATGGAAATGGCATTGTGTTAATTCATTGACGTCACTGTACTCAAATGGTGGACGTAGTCGTGGATGAGATCACAATGAAGAGTGGGCTGACTTCTACAGTTCTGACACTGGCTGTCTGAGAGGACGTTCACACGGGACACGCTCTTGCTTTAAAAACAGCTAAACGGGCACTACAGAAGGCACACTAACATACACCCGTCACAATAAACACTTAACATGCTTACATCTCACTCCCACATTCATCAGATTGGTCCACTGTTTTAAACGGACACTGATTCACTGAACTGACATGGCTTCTCATTGCTAATGGCGCAAGATGATGAAAATACAGCAAGACGTGGTGCAACTGCCAAACACGTCCAGTTGTTGCATGTGTATGTAAACCAATGATTAAACAATAGAAGAAAAAAGACCGTATCCTTTGTGAACGGCCCCTAAGCCTGTAGACATACTGTACCTGCCTGTGCTAGCACTGGACCTCATAAGCTGCATGTTAGCAAGGAGGAGAGAGCGCGGTTAGAAATGGACAAGGCGAGAGAGAAAAGGCTGTGCAAGTGAGTGTGTGTGTGTGTGCGCGTCCTCACCCTCTGGTGTTGAGTCTGTCTTATTATCTCTCTTCCTCTTCTTCCGCTTGCCCTGAAGAGAAAAAATACAAAAAGAGAAACAGAGGGCAAGAGAGATGGAAATAGAGTTAGAGCGATAATACAGAATGAAGTAAATTAATAATACAGAATGGACGAAAGCATCAAAGAAGAGCAGTTATATAATATAAAGAACATTCAGCACTTTCCATGAATAGGGTTTAAAATTAGGCCTAATATTCTTTAACTAATGATCAGTGAATAGAGGTAGTGAAGACTGGTCAACCTCAGGTGGTTAAAATGAATATTAGTTTGTTCATTTTCTGTTAGGTTTGTGTCTCTGCTAAATGGCAGTCACTGTGTTTTTTCATTCTAGTAAAAACATTAAATAACCATCCAAATTAACTAGATAAGTTATAATACAACAATAACAAAAAATAGACAATTTATCATCCAAGAAAAACAAAATAACAGGGTAAACAGTCCAATTATTGTGAATTAAAACTAAAACCATAAAAAAAAATCTTACCTGAAATAAAATAAACACTATAAATAAATACTATTAAAAACTGTAATAGTATATTAAAATATACTAAAACAACACTGGTTATAAATACACTAAGGCTAGGCAAGGTAGTTTAGGACAGAATGTTTATTAGTTATTAGTGACAAACGTACATTTCCCAAAAATCAAAGAAAATATTTGTTTGATGTTTCATTTCTTTTTTTCTACAAGGATCAGTATACAACAGATTTTCAAAATTATGACGTATGATTTAAGATGAAGATCTGTAAGACCGATAACTATTCTTACGTGATGGTGGTGGATAGATTTTTGATGTATAACACATTATAAAAAAATCATGGGATTTGTCTCTACTGCTTTACAAGAACAGCAAGTGAAACCCAACTGTACCGTATTGATGGAACGTGGCGTTTGACAGCATACAAATGTGAGCGTAAGGCTGTGTGTGTGCACGTGTGCTGAAACTGTCAGACTCACATAGTTATCTCGTGCGGACCAGCCAGGGTAGAGTTGAGAGTGCAGCTGCCTCTCTTTCCTGGCCAGCTCGTAGTATTTGGCCTGTTCCTCTCGTGATAGAGAATGCCACTGCAAACACAAACACCACAGTCAGACGAAGGCCAAACACACACTCATATACTACATACACATACAACATTTACACAACGCACGTACCAGTGTGACCGCACACACATGCGTTGTGTATACATGCAACAAACGTGCAAAAATAGTTATACGCTAATGTTCAAAGATCTTTTAATGTTTTTGAAAGTCATTTCTTTGATCAAAAATATAGTAAAAACTGTAATATTGTAAAATATTATTACAATTTAAAATAGCTGTTTCTACTTAAATATATTTTTAAATGTAATTTATTTCTGTGATGTAAAGTTGAATTTTCAGCATCATTACTCCAGTCTTCAGTGTCACATGATTCTTCAGAAATCATTCTAATATGATGATTTGCTGCTCAAGAAACATTTATTATCATCATCAATGTTGAAAACAGTTGTGCTGCTTCATATTTTTGTGGAAACAGTGATACTTTTGAACAGTAGTGTATATAAAAATTTGACAATCTATTAGGAAATAATGACTCATTTAAGGAACCAACAGCACAACGGTTGATTTAAAAGTGAGTAGGCAACATGTTGATGTTTTGGGACACATTAGCATTTACACAACAAATGTGTGTTTTCGACTACATCCTAATTTTGGATCACAAAACATTTTGGACCTTCATTTACCCCAGCATTTGTTTCTGACCACTTGTGACTTCTTCACTCAAAATGGGTGTTCATACTCACCCTGCGGCCGAGGATCTGGTTGATGGCGGCACTTTCTTTGAGCGTGCACTCAGCCACCACTTTAGCCCTCATCTCTTTCATATAGAGCATGAAGGCATTTAGGGGCTTCTTTATGTGAGGTTTCTTGTCCTCCTCCTTCTTAGTCGAGACTGGAGACTTTCTGCAAACACACACGACAGGTGGGTCAGCCTTTGTAACAGATATGTCTGTGTGTGTGTGTGTGTGTGTGTGTGTGTGTGTGTGTGTGTGAAGGAGTGACAGTGAGAAAAACAGATATGGAGAAGTGTGTGTATAATGGTGGCAAGCTGGTAGACAAAACAGTGATAAACAAATCTTCTCCAAAATATCACTGAGTCATTTGGAGGTGAGAGTGTGAAGCTACTGCTATGAGCTGTTAGTAATAAAACAGGGTAATTGTCAGTTTCCAAAAAGCTATGAAAAAATAAAAAAATAAAAGAAGGAAGTGTGTTGTATGCGTGTGCTTACGTATTAGCCGCTGGGCTGAGTTCTCCATTGGGCTCTTGTTTAATAGCTGGCGAGACAATGGCTGGGTGAGGGATGCCTGTCTGATGAAGGCCATGAGGATGATGAGGAACGATATGAGGAGAAAAGCGACTGGACACCAAACTGCAAAGAAAAAAGCAGCAAATAAGCATTAGTGCCTTCTGAAACCAAGGAAAGCACATCTGCACCCTCCAATCATACAGGAGTTTGGACTTTGCTAGACTTGAATCTGAATTTCCCACATGAGCGCCAAGGCTAAACATGTGCAAACCACCAAATCATTGATCTGAGTACATTTACACACCTGTTCACCTTACACACCTTGACTTTTATCCCTTAAAGAGACAGTTCACCCAAAAATTAAAATTCTGTCACACATCATACGCAAGTCAAAGACTGACACGGAAGAGAAGAAATAGTTGAATTAAGCCGTTATTTTTGTTTTCTTTGCACAGTTGAACCACTGATGTCACATGGACTATTTTAACAATGTCCTTACTACCTTTCTGGGCCTTGAACGTGTCAGTTACATTGCTGTCAATGGAGGATCAGAAAGCTCTCGGATTTCAAAAATATCTTAATTTGTGGTACGAAGATGAATGAAGGTCTTATGAGTTTGGAACGACTACTATGACTCAATCATCCCATAATAATACTCAAAACTCAACGACAGGTCTTTAAGAAGCTGATAGTTCCCCAAAAATTAGTTATTTTTCTCACTCTCAATCTGTGTAAGTTTCTTTCTACTGTACATAAAATAAGTCACTGGTACCCAATGATTTTTATAGTATGGAAACTAATACTATGGAAGTCCAGACCAGAAACTGTTTGGTTACCAGCATTGTTCAAAATATTTTGTATAACTTCATTATACAGATTTGGAACAACCTGAGGGTAAGTAAATGACAGAATTTTCATTTTTGGGTGAACTATGCTGTGTCTAGATTAAAGCACACTCCTGTTTCTATTCATATGTCATATTCAGTCTAAATAAAGTACCAGCTGAAAAGCTCCTTTATCCGCTCCTGTTACAGGTGAAGTACAGGGTTACTGTGGTAACACAAAAAGCGCAACACTCCAGACCAAATTCCAAGGAAACCACTTCCTACAACGGCTGAATGGGACACGGCTAGAGTGCCTAGAGCTTCTACTGAGGCGAACACACAATGAAGGCCTGTCATCATCCAGAACCAGAAAAAGTGACCAATGTTCCCCCTTCCTCTTTAACTCTTGTATTAAATGCAAAAACCTCTTAATTACAGTTGGCGTCAGCATAAGGATACCAGGAAGAGACTTCACTAACTGCATGTGTAGTTTCCACATGATGACTGCATGAGCTTCTGCAGACTAAAAGCAGTCTCACCTCAAAAGTAGAATTTAGACCGAAAGCATGTATTTCAGTAAAAATCCATGTGATGGGGAATTTCTTGTGAGAAGCTGCTGAGTTTGAAAGCGATTTCTGTGTGAGCTGTGATTCATATATGTCTACACTACTGGCATTATACAATGGATCTTTTTTGCTTGTGAAATTTCAGTATTGTTAAATCATATGGCTGTCGTTACTGTAAAGCAGATATTGCTTTTCAATTCAGGACCAAATGGAAGGAGAGGTTGAATCAAACACTCAATACGTCTCTTCTCAAAGTAACTACAGAAAGTGTAGTCCTTCTGTATCACACAAATACCAATGGAGAAGCAGGCATGGCTCGGCTTGCACTCGCTTATACTGACAATGGTTGTAAAGGTCTGGAGGAGGATGGATTATTGATCACTATGAACTCTGTATGAATAATTCAAGAATCCCTCACACACACACAACACAACAGGAGAAGCTCAGTACAGATCATTCTTATTTAATCCAGTGCTACCACTAAATTAAGAGCACTTCTTGTCGATTCAGATCCTGTTCATCTTGAGCGTGTACGATTGTGAAATACTCCAAACAGACTCTTCCAAGCATGTTTCTTGGTTTAGAAACAGCAGAGTTAAATGCTGCAGCTGATGTACAGAGGTAAAATAGAAGCCTACAGTAAATGTTAAATAATAATAAAGAAAAAAAAACCCTGTTAAGGTTACATGAGCATCCAAAAGAGAAAAATGTATTATGCCGATCAGAAGAGAGCAGTTATTTCTCATCAATACCACTAAAAAACAAAAAATGTTGAAATTAACACTGCATTTCTCACACAACTTCAAAAAAAGACAACAGATTCTTTCAGCAAACTAGCAAACAAAAATTAGATGGTTACACTTTATTTTAAGGTGACATTGTTACAGTGTAATTGCACAAATAAGTGCTAATATCAAATTATGTATATGTACTTACTATAGGGATAAGGTTAGGGTTTGTTTTCGGGTTATTTGCTTGTAATTATGCATAATTTACTGTTATTACTATAAGTACATGTAATGTGTGTAACACCTTAAATACAGTTTTACCTAATTATAATTGAACATTTATCACTCATAGCAATTTGTACATGTTTTCAGGTTTCACCATTTCAATTTGTTTATGTTGCTAATGATAATTCAGGGTTGGGTTATTTTAAGGTGTCCTTGTTACAGTGTAATTATACATTTA
>JAUZSZ010000101.1:25915931-25926138 GCA_034780575.1 Labeobarbus marequensis | reverse complement strand
AATTAAATTAAATTAAATTAAATTAAATTAAATTAAATTAAATTAAATTATCACCTTAAAATAATTCTTATGCATGAAAAAAGCTGTAATGTAGAAAAACAAATTACAAAAAAGACAAAACATTAGAAAGTGAAATGATTACATGCATTACAGTAATGTGAACTTAAATGAGCGTAAATGTCATAAAGTCAAAATGCAACAAAAAGTTATAATCAACTTGAATTAGCCTTCATTTTCTTTTTGTAAAATATAAAATATACTTTTGTATTAAATCATAAATTCAGAAAAATTATGACAGAGAGAAAAAATTCTTAGGGCCCTATTTTGTGTTTGGTGGATAAATCAGATTTCATAGGGTCCTAAAACCTGTATATGGTTTGTCATTTCAATTATGTAGACACCAAAATTTTATGTAACCAATAAAAACAGAGTCCAGAAAAATTTAAACTGAAAAAAAAAAACAAAGCAAAAAAAAAAGTAAACAGAAATTTGGGAAAAAATAAAACCAATTTCATAGGGCCCTACAACAATGATCTATGCAGTGTTTCCCTTTTTCAAAATGCATCTGCGAATAGTATTTACATTCCTAGAAAAAAAAGAGGTTAAAAAAAATCCTAATCTTTCATGATCAACAGTCACATCCGGCTGTAGGCTCCCAATGGAGCATCAGATGATGGTTTAAGACCCGCTCTGCATTCCAGTGCTACATCGCAGCATTTCTGTTGTGTGCAACAGAAGAGAAAAATGCAATGACATTCACTGTGCCTCTTTCAGTGACTCCGCTTCTGCCGGGAGAAAACATGCAATCTTTTTTTTTTTTCTTCTTCTTTTTTTTTTTTTCTATGGCCTGTCAGTAACACAGATAACACATGACAGTACGTATGTGTAGCTATGCTATCATCATTCACAGCCTTTTTTTTTTTTTTCTTTTCCCCTCCCCCTCCTTAAAACTTAGTCTATAACACACCCTTTCATAGTTATTTTTATGTTAAGTTATCATGGCAAATGCGGTTTGTTCAGCATCTCAACCGATTTGAATCGTCACATATTTTAATCGATTTTCAACCGGCTCGCGGTCAATAGTTACATAGTTTTCCATGATGCCTTAACATTTGCATTCATGCATCTGACAGACACGGTTATGCAAAGTATCAGTTATTAATCACGTCTCTGCCTCTCTGTCAGTGACTCCTCAAACAGAAGGTGAAATGACAAGAACAATGACAGGAAGTACTGCAGCTCATCTCGATCAGCCAAACACTAGTAAGCACACAAACTACACTACCCACAATGCAACAGTCCAGACAGAAGCATTTCCTCAGAGGACTGAGGTTTACATTGCGGTTTCTTTTTGGTTACAGAATATAACAGCAATACATTTCCAATATTTTTAAATATTACAATAATCAAAATCATTTATGTCAATGTTTAAGATTGTTATTGTTTATTTAACAGTATAATCAGAATCAGTACTGTGTTGTCTTGTGTTTAATGTTGTGTTCAGATCTGGCTGCTGTCGCTGGCGGTCTGGGTTCGGTTCTGCTGGTTCTGGTTCTGTGTTCTGGAACGTTCCTCATCCTGAAAAAGAGGAAAAGGAAATCTGGAACAGGTAACAGATTATTTGTGATTGTAAAGTCGTTTTTGAGTAGCTTTGAGTTGATTTGACTCTGTCTTTTCTCTCTTTTCAATGTCCCTTCAGCTTTATTTCAGCAAAATGTGCAGCACAATGCAGAGGTGGGTGATCAAATCTTTACCTGTAGAAGATCAGAAATGATGATCAGTATTATCCTTATAAACTGATAAATTATTGATGTATATGTTGTTTTGTCAGAGTGTCCACGTGTATGAGATTACAAACAGTGACCCTGGACCATCTGATGTCATCGCTGCAACATCTTCATCCAATCAGACGCCTGCATCACACCTCAACACCCGCCCACAAGTCTCTACTCTTTATGCCACAGTAACCAATCAGCAGCCTGATTCAAACCCCAGTCGCATCCACTCCACCAATCAGGTGACAGATACAGACTGTGATTATTATGCCAATACAAAGCCGTCTGAACCAACAACAGACAGCAGAACAGAACTGATCTACTCAACAGCAACACATCCACAAAACCTCAAGACAAACGACGGCCCGATATATTCA
This sequence comes from Labeobarbus marequensis, assembly GCA_034780575.1. Lineage (NCBI taxonomy): Eukaryota > Metazoa > Chordata > Actinopteri > Cypriniformes > Cyprinidae > Labeobarbus > Labeobarbus marequensis. The sequence continues at coordinate 25,923,986 of JAUZSZ010000101.1, read as the reverse complement.
GTGATCAAACAGAAATAAATAAAAAAAGAAGTCAAAACTTCTTCAACAGACATCTGCACTGATGTTACAAGTGGAAAAGAAAAAAAAACTGGAACATGCTACATATTTTTTTAAAGAATCAATATGCTGACACTTTTCTGAGTTTTTATCAGTATTTTAAAAACTGTATAATGTTGTTAACATGAAAAGGTACTAAAATTGAACTGAAGTATTCTTTGTAAATTATTCTCAGTAAACCTCATTTACAGTTAAATAAAATGAAAATGTAAATATGTTGTGGACAATCTTGTGGATAAGTTTAAATGTTTTAGACACCGTTCTCACAGGTGTATTATACAGGTCTGTATTAAGCGTTGTTCACTTGTGCTCGGATCAATGGAAGCGTATCTTAATACCAGGTGTAAACAAGGGCTTGATGAGTTTTGTTTGACTGAAATCGGCTCCAAACTAACAGCCCTGCTGAAATAAACAGTAGAAACCATCACAGAAATTCTAATGTTTCCTCTACAAACACCATAACAAACATTACAAAACATCAACTATTGATAGTTTTCACGTGACGTCACACCCTTATAGGAACGCCCCCCTGGAGGGTAAAACCAAGCTTTGCTCCAATGACCGCCAGCTATTTTTACGCAGATTGCATCAAGTAATAATGTAGTAAAACGCAGGCAGATATTAAAAGGCAAGATTCAGTGGACACCTTATTGATGATATATATTTTGTACAGGCAAGAGGATGAAGCCAGAATATAAACACAATGTGCAAAGTTTCACGTTAAATGGCTTCCCACAGAAAACCATTAGAAGGAAAACACTGAACCGTTAAGAGGACTGTGTTCATATTCCGGCCTCATCTGTTTGCCTGTGTAAACTATGCGTCATTAATATAGAGATTACTGAATTTGATCTTTTAATATTACTGTTTTAAATATAATACGGCACTTTAAATGTTTTACAATGTTTTGTCGCACTGTTTATGATTGAAATATTGCCGCAGATGCTCAATATGGATTTCAAATGGCCAAAACTAGCAACTTCACTTGTTTCATTGCTGAATGAAGCAACGTTTTTTAAACAAAACTCTTTTTAAGTCACTTTTCGCCACCTGCAGGCGTTACGATGTAATAAATGCAGTCTTTATTTGAAGAGTGAAGTCACTTTCAAAAATGTTTTCTGTATTTTGATTGCTACTGTAGAAAACAGTGTTTATGTCCGAACTATGAACTTTTATCCCAGTACTTCTGTGATCATTTTAATGTTTGTAACGCAGAAATAATGATACAAAAGACTTGTAAAGATGTTTCATAACTGCCCTCTCTGGGTCAGCGGTTTAAAAATGTAAATGTTAGTGTGTTTTCAGGAGCTGAATCGTTGTCATTTAGGAACAAGATTGCGTGGGTGATTGAATCTGTTCGGGATATGGTTATATTCAAAACATAAATCGAGGGCTTTGAAGCTGTGTTTAGTGGAATCAGCACATAAGGAAAGCGGTAATCTACCACAACTAGCAGCGCAGACTGCTTTTCATCACAGACAGATGGATTTCTAGTACTTGGAGAACAAATTAAAATCAATAAAAAATTATTTATTTGAGAAGTGCATGGTCCATCTTCAAAAAGATCAGGGGCTTTTGGCAAAACATCAGGGGCTCAAGCCCCCAAAGCCGCCCCCCTCAGAAGGCAGCATTTTTCAGTTTTCGGATGCAGCCTAAATCTACGTCAGTGACAGGAGCTTCTGGGTAAGCGGATTCTCCGCAGCTTTCTCGCCTCCGCTCTGTTGCTGTGACTCTTCAGGATTGTGGCGCGTTCTCAGTGATTTGCTGGTATGCGCGTGATTTCATGGAGAGGTAAGCTGTCCGAGAAGCGCTCGCCCAAGCGAAAAAATGCGCTGTTGCTGTCAGATCTCGATTGCCGAAAATTACATTGTGTTTGATGCAAAACTAACTCCACGAAATCATATGAAAAAAATAAAAAATACATAACTATATTTTCATGCTTTCTCAAGCAAAGCAAAATTTGAAAGTCCACTAAAAACATATCTGGTCATAGACATTGTTGTAGACGTTATTTTCAGCATGTAAATAATAATATAATAATAAAAAAGTTTATAAAAATGTATACAAAATTTGAAATAATAACAAACATCAGGAAAAAGTAGGAAACAATAGGCCTACCTTTGTTTTCCGTATGCTTGTGTCGGTTACAGTTAAAGTCTTTCTGTGATTTTATTGTTGTTTGCAACGTTACTTTGGCAATGTTTTAAAGATATTATTTTTAATATTATTTATTTATTTATTTACTGGTGTTTTGCATGGTATATTATTGTCCTCTGGGTGGGAGTTTTAACTCCTATTCACTGAGAATAAAAATAATAATACTAATAATAAAAAAAATAATTCAGTTGATGCAGAGACTTATAGACCGGGGGAATACCCATCTCCCCACACTCTGAATATTACGCAGCCTATCATAACGTAACTACGTGTAAACGTTATTTGGCGGGGTTTACTTTGAAAATCAGCTGTTTTCTAGCATCCGAATAACTATGGATAAACCTGAAACGATAGAAGAAGGAATGGAGAAGGATTCCGTTTACAAATAACCTAATGTAGGAATGTGCATGCTTTTAAAACGACACCTGCCAAGGTGTTTTCCTCTTTGAGTGTCTCCTACGAGCGATGAGGTATGGAAGCCGCTTTGTCATGGTTTCCGACACTGAATAAAAAATTAAAAAGGTAATTGCGACTTTTTAAGTGTGTGTGTGTGTTTGTGTGTAACACACGTTTTCATACCTGAGTTTATGAAGTATGTGTGTATGTATGGGTGAGAGCAGGCATTTGTTTGTTTACAGGCACTTTTTACAATCAAAAACTTGTGATTATTGTGTCTTTACCTGTCTTCTGCCTACAGTTTGACTTTTTTTTTTTTTTTTTTTGTGAGAAATAAAACAATTGGTCACATTAAGTAATGTACTATCTTTTAATTGATTGGATGTCCCACTTTAGCTGAATGCTACTGTCCAAATTTATCTAACATGTTCTGCTAAATTGGGACAGTAGCAACACTTGATTAAAAAAAAAAAAAGTACATAGAAACTTGCACAACTTTGCATGCAACTGAATGATCACACAAACACATGTAATACAAATTTATACTCTCTGTTGAAATAGCCTACTGCTTACATTAGAATTTAAACCTTAACAATTATGGGCACTTAACATGCACAGACCTTCCAGCATTTGAGTGGTAACCATGCCGATATGATTTACATTTGACTAATCAAAGGTTGATATTCAAATTAAGTACTGTTATTACAACATTTCAAGATGTTCAACATTCCACCCATTCTTTGCAATATTAAAAAAAAAACAAAAAAAAAAACAACAACACCAAAAGCTTATTTTCCCACTTTTGCTGACTTCTAGCAGCCTAGTTGTATCTCAGCCAAATATTGTCCTGTTCTAACAAACCATACATCAATGGAAAGCTTATTTATTCAGCTTTCAGATGATACATAAACCTCAATTTCAAAAAAATCGACCCTTATGACTGGTTTTGTACTCTAGGGTCACATTTATTTAGCCTATTTTCAGATTTCAAAATTGAAACTCTGCGAGAAGATTTAGTACAAAACTGCAGTTAGGCATACTAAAAACCATGCAGTCAAAGTCTGTAAACCAACCTGTTTAAAACGAAAACGTACCGCTTAAAAAACAACAATAACAACAACAGTCTTTGGCGAGGACGCAGAGTCCCAGGGTTCCTGGTTGACTCGCGTGAGGAAGTCCTGTAGAGAGAGAGAGCGCGTGCTGCAGAGCGAGCTGTCAATTACTGAGCCGCGAGACGAGCAGACACACATCAACACGAGCTCCTCATACTACAGTCCGAGGACGACGCGCTTTTCTAAAATGGGTAAGCGATTATATTACTATGAACGATGCGGTAACTTTCTAGTGTGTAAAATTAACATGGCTTCGCTGTAAAGAGTCCGTTTGCAGGTTTTAAATTCAATGCCTTCAATGCCGTTTCTGAGACACTAACGTTAGAAGCCTATTTTTTTTTATCTCACTAGTTATAATTTCATTTTTACTTGTAGCCTATATAAAATGACTAGTCAGAATAGCTACTATATTGCCTAGTTACATTCAAAATCTTAGGCTACTAGGAAATCTTAGGAGAAAAACTGAAATAGTAAGTAGGCTATAGTAGCCTAATGAGTGCTGGTGAGTCTGATAAATAATACAGTGAAAATATACTAGTCACTATTTGATTATTTACTAGGCCTAGTAGTTTAAGCAATAAGTATATATATATATATATATATATATATATATTAGATTTTTGGAAGGAATTAATGTTAAGTGGATTACCATAATGCTATTACTGTCATTTTTAGTAATTTGAGTGACTGTAAAAAGGACTAGATATGACTAACCATAACAGGTTTTGCTCTTTGAGGAAGTGGTTTAGAGAAATAGCATCACTTTGCTGTTGAAGCGTAAAACCCCTCATCTGATACACCAACAACACCAACTGATGAGAATAGGCCAGATAAGCTCATTAACCAAACATCACAGGTCGTTTCTGTTTAGGAAGCCTTATCACAGATATGTATTTCTACGCTCATACGTTGTTATCGTGCTTTGATGTTGTCATAATGTGGATTTGTGACATTATGATGCTATCACATTGTGATGTTATCACACGTTATGGTTTTATTTTTGAGACAATCCAGGATATGACAAATTCATGGTTAGCACATCAGAAGAAAAGCCGCTGTTTGAAGCCTTCTGGCGTTTGTAGTGATGCTCAGTTAAAGAGTTTATTTGGGTTTTACCTTTTTATCCCATCTGAACAATAGCAGGCTGCCAGAAACAATGCAGAAGTTGCTATCGCACCAGTGATAATATCAGTCGAACTTGTCACAATCTTTCTGCACTGTGGCTCTGAAGGGGAAATAAAATAACAGAAGCCTGTTGAGTGCCCTGGCACAGGAAACGTCTGATCTCGAAAGCGAAGCATTGCTGGATGTTACAGACAGAGATATGAGTGTAAAGAGTGGTGAGAAGGCTATGAGAAAGGGAAGTGGAGACTTTGAGGTAGAGGCAACCCAGAGCGAACCTATAATTCAGTGCTTGTGTGGTTTGTGAACAAGATGCTGTCAGGTGCCTGATGGTTGCATTGTGCTGGTTCTACTGACACCAGATACCTGAGATAGCTTGATATGCTCATCTGTGTGCCATTTTTGACCTGAAATTTGGCCGCCGAAAGTTCAGTGTGATGATAGTGTCCTCCCCCGCACCTTCTACAGAAATACAAAGCTTATAAAAATGGAATCACTGCACATTCGCCTCCACAATCCAGTTATTTAAAAACAAAAGGAGGCGTTGAATTGGCTGGACCCCGGTCTGAAGGATAAAATGTTGTGTAATAAATGCACGACTAGTACATTTATGCAAGATGGACATTTTATAACAGAGGATGCATTAGTGTGTTCATTTTGTTAGACAGCTCACAAATGTTTATTTTTATATTTGAGCTGAGTATCACATAGCTGTGGTTTATGCATACAGACAGGAAGTAGTGTTGTAATCATGTGGTTTCATATTAGAACGTTCCCTCTCTTCTTTCTTTTTGTCTTACACGCCCATTTAACTCAACACTTCAGATTCAAAACTGCATTTTATAAAGCAGATGCTGGGTAAACCAGAGCGTTGCTCTGCTCGTGCTGAATTAGCTGCTGATTTTGGTATTTAATGTCATTGGGATACACAGGACACCAGACTCTCACTGGGCCGATACCCTTTCAAAAGGTACTAACATGATAACTTTATGTACTTTTAAATCACTAATATGTACCGTTAAGGTACTAATATGTACCATTTAGGGTAAATAAGGTGCAAAGATGTACCTTTTAGCTTTTGTAGGTATTGTAGGTATACTCCATTGACTTTTTTTCTAAGAGTGTAGAGGTGAGGGATATTTATGTAGATCTAATCAGTGTAAATGCTGTTGGTAAAGAGACAGTTTAACCAAAAATGAAAATTCAGTCATCATTTATACACCTTTATGTTGTTCCAAACCTTTTCGAGTACAAAAGAAGACTTTTTGAATACTGTGGTGTTATTGTTAACCAAAACAAAAACATTTACAGATTTTCGGTAATTGATATAAAGCTGAAATAAAATAAAAACTTGAAAACTAGAACCGTTGTCTTGGCAGCATTTTTGCATAAGCTGAAGGACTGAAATTTCTAAAACTGAATTAAAAATTCAGTTAATCTATATTGAAAAACACATCATAAAATGTCTCAAACTAAAAAAAGGAAAAAAAGAAGAAGAAAAGTTTAAGTTGTAGTGCTAAAATTCCTAAAACTGAAATAAAAATTCACTAAAGCTATATAGAAATATATTTTTTTTAAATCTTAAAAACTATTAAAAGTTTAAAAACGATGTAGAAAAATGATTCAAATGTAAACTAAAAAAAATGGTAAAATGAAAATATTAAAATAAAATCTCATTAAAAATTATAATAAATACACTTAATTATAAATACCAATAGTGTATAATTAATACTAAAATAACACTGAAGAATGTTTCAGCAGAAGTCAGCGGAGCCCAACACTGGTTTCGTTTACCTTCATTGAGTGGACAAAGAAACTTTTTTTTCTTTTATGTTCTGCAGAAGAAAGTCAAACAGGTTTGGAATGATATGAGAGTGAATCAACTTTGACAGAATTTGCATATCAGTCTCTGGGTAAACCAATTCAAGTTTAGCAATTGCTTTCCAAAGTATTCACCACTGCTTTTCTGTGGTGTCTCTGGAAAAGACCTACGTCTCTCTGTTCCCAAAATGAGTATTCATCAACTGATTCAACTGCATCAACACTGGAAATGGAAAAACTCAAACCGGCTGCCCACTAACGGATAGTTTCAATCAGTGTGTACACTCTTTTGATGTATCACGTGTTTACACCTTCATTTGTGTGTAACTAGTATGCTGTGCTTTGTTTTAGTGTTAGACCCTCGAGGAGAGGTCGATGTTGGTGAAGGAGAACTAGAAGACTGTGAAAAGAAAAAGCAGGAGATGAATTCACCAAACCAGGTAAGGCAGCACATGTGGCTCGTGATCCTCTCGTCATTTCAAGCCTGTATGGTGTTATTCCTTGTGGAAGTACACATTTGTGAGAACATTTCTCGATCATAGTTTACCAGAGGCTATCATATGACTTCAGTCACAGACTATTTTTATGATGGTCGTTCTGTGGCAAAAGCTACGTAACAGTTCTCAAAATTTCTGCTTTTGTGTTCCACTGAAAATAGAAAAGGGTTTGGAGCATGACAAGGGCGAGTAAATGATAACAGAATTCCTATTAGTTTGGGAGAACTGTCCCTTTAAGGCATGATTATGTATCGTTTCCCAAAACCTAACTGTAAATGTGAATTTGTATGCAGTTTATGTAAATTTCACATAAATGATTCTCCTGATGTGGCTGAAGTGCAAATTTTGCTCGTAAAAATAACATCTCACTTCCCCTTTTGATCTAATGACTGTTGCCAAATTGATTTCTGGTATTATTGCAATATTTCGGTTACGGAGAATGCTGATGTCAGTAACAGCAGTTAGTCTCATGAGACATGACAGCGTTACCTTGTGGTTAGATTGTCCATTTGACTTTCATTTTGCAAGAGAAAAACTTTTTTTCTCTGATGTGAGCAGGAAAAAATCTGTATTCCAGTATATTTACATGCATTGACTCAACAGCCTCTGGTCTCATTTATTTCGGTTACAGTTTTCGGTTCTTCATTTCTGCAGTGCATCAGAATAACAAGTGAATGAGCGCGTTTTGAGTGTTACATCGCAGGGGGTTGGTAAAATGTGGCACGTATAGTCATTTTTTTCATGCTACACACAAGGATACGCATATAAACAATCACAATGTTTTTTTCTCTCACACTTCTGGTAATTGAAAACAGTGTTTGTATGCTAGTGCAAAGATGCATCATATTTCCAGGGTGGCGTCAGAAGTTGAAAGCCATGTGGTTTTGGTGGCG
>JAUZSZ010000101.1:25896015-25906500 GCA_034780575.1 Labeobarbus marequensis | reverse complement strand
TGTTCATTAGTGCATCCCAAAACACAACACTTGTAAAGCCTCTTTGGTGATGACATTGTATATATCTCCAGTAATGGTGGACCGCATCTTCTCACTCAGGGCTGTGTTTATGCTAATAGGGCAGAGAGCGTCACAAATGGGCGGGACTTTTCCCCCTCAGTGATGTGCAGAGAGGGAGAATCTGAAACAGCTCGTTTGGAGAGACTGTTCATGACTTATTGGTTTTATAAAAAAATGAGTTGCGGGATTTTTAACATTATAGGCTGGTTGTTTTCACACACTGCGGCCACACAACTGTGTTCAAACAGCGTATAAAAGTGATTTTTGCATAATAGCTCCCCTTTAAATGTTAATAAAATATTTAAATAAAATATTTTTAAACAGAATAATAGTGAGGTATGTGAAAACAATGTCACATTCTACTACTCGAACAATATGCGTAATATTTTTAAAATAGTATTTTTTCAAGTGAAAGCACTTTTTTTTTGGACAACTTTTGTGATTTTGTGACTTTTAACCATACACTATTTTTCCACTAGACCAGCAGGGAGATGGAGAGCATGGTGTCCACCAATAGCAGTGAGGAAAGTTCCAGAACGGACCAATCTGAGAGTGAAGAGAGGACCTTTGTGACCAGTCTGTACAATTTCATGAAGGAAAGAGGCACGCCTATAGAGAGAATTCCCCATCTTGGCTTTAAACAGAGTGAGTCTGAATACTGTTGCATGTAATATTACAGCATTTAAATGGGTTTTTTAGCTGGTTTTGCTTCAAGATGTAGATTTTACATTGAACATCATGTGGCAACCCAACACAAAAACCTCAAATACTCTCAAAAGTGTGCAAACATACTGCACTTCAATAAATGGAATGTCAATGGAATTGTTAAGAACTGTGTAGGCCCTACAATATGCAAAGTTTTAGTTTGAAGCTCTCAGCAGCCATAATTCACCTCGGGGCTTATCTTTTGTTTTACATTCTATAGTTTTGTTCATGGTTTCTGAGCACGAGGGCATGTTACACAACGTATACGTGTTGGGATCTGTCTGATTTGACTAGCTTTTACAAGCAAAAGATCAGATACACAGACTTTGACATCAGTAACAAAGTTATAGGTTTTCTCCTTCCTTGTAAATGTTGAACAGCCTATTTACTATGCACAACTACTTAGTGAATTGCATTTTATTATTTACATTTAGCATGATATTTCAGAACAGAACACAACCGCAACCATTTTTTGGGTTGCAATGCACTCATTAAAACCACTAATATATCATATATATATAACATGCTGACTAAATCATGTACTGTATCTGACACTTTCCTAGAATGTGGTACACTTTGGTGTGCCAGGAATTTTTCTTTAAACCATGAGACAGATAATAATCACATTATTAATTATGTTATGAGAACTGTTAGATAACTGTTGTGTTAAATGTTATCTAAAATAAAACAAATCTAAAATTAATGAATTAAGCTATTATTAAATTAAATAGAATGAAATTATTATTAGTCAGAATTTTGACAGTCTATTTAATTCATTGTATTAAAATATAATTTAAAAATTAATTATGAAAAAATTTATATTTAGTCCCCCATTTTGCATAGCTATGTTACAATATGATTTTTCCTCATTACAGATAATTACACTCTCAAAACTGACTTAATTTGGACTTTTTATAATGGGACAGAAAGACATTTTGTCAGTTGTAAAAATGTTGTTGTGTTGAGCTCAATCATGCAAGTCTCTTAATCAAGATATTTTCTTTAATTAATAGAAAATGTTTATTAATAACTACAAACCAACATTTGGTACCACTATTGAGTGAGGCTACATTTGTGCTAAATTCGCAACCCTGTTACCCCTTCTGGCATTGTTGTTGTTTTTTTTTTTCCTTTTTTAAAAAGTTTTTAAATGTATTTTAAAATGTCCCAAAATTTGGTAACAAGGTCGCATACCTCATATAAAATGAATAGAAAATAAAAAGCTCGTATAACATTTCATCTGACTTTCTTTAGATTTTCACTGTTCACAGTTTTGATGAGAAATGCCATCTACATCTCATAACTTGATTTTTACGATTGTGTATTGACGCAATCATGTCTCTGTCTTTTTTCCAGTCAACCTGTGGAAAATCTACAAAGCTGTGGAGACACATGGAGGATATGATGCGGTAAGTATCCTCATGCAAACAAACCTCCAGACAGACCTTTCACAACCTGGTGCTGGTCTATCTCCCCCATCTCCCATTCACACCCCTGATAGCATTATCTTGTCGATATATTGTGCAAGTATGCCAACTGCCCGAGGCTTCTGCACCTAATGAGGAAGTTGAGAAGCAGGTCATGCATTTGCCACTTGCTCTTGCACAGTGGAAACTATGATGGCTTTAGGCCACACCATACATACAACAGTGACCGTTATGACCACAATGAGAACGGGGGTCCATCTTCCACCTAGCTCTTTCTGCCCAAACCTGCTGCTTCGATGCTTTGTTCTCTCACACTTAAGTTTCCACTCACTCTAAGGTGCTAAAGTGTTTGTATTTTTAATGAGTGTGCGTGTGGTCAGTAAAACCGATGTTTGACAAAACTCTGTCTGTCTGTCTGCATATAATTTTAGTCTTGGTCAAAGAGGGTCTGTGTGTATGTGTGTGAATTAGATCTGGGAGTGGAAAGTCTGACCTCGTACTCTAAAAAGAGTCATGCTAAAAAAATGCCATTATTGCATCAGTCAAACTTTTTTCCAGTAACACAACTAAACTAAACGTGTTTGCTGTCACCAAACAAACTTCAGAGGACTGATACCTGTAAATAAAAAGTACCTTGGTCATTAATTGATTTAGCAATGTGTCAGGCAGTAAGGGTGGTATTACCATTGTAAAGCTGAAACTTTTATCAGCCTGTGAAAATAAATTTGGGGTATGTACTTGTACACATATGAGGCAACCTCTGAAACTAACCAGTGACTAATCGTGAAGTTCCGCTATGACAAGGGCTGATCAGACTGATACCGCAGTGCATGCAATACACACACAGTCCAAGAAAACTAAATGCAAGCACAGATGCTAATTTAGAATTGCACATGAAACACATTTATCCATAAGACGCTTTCACATTAGAGAAACTTTGTGGGCAAAGAAGGTCCATTGTCAGTAGTGATGCACGAAGCACCGTTTAGTCAGAGGTCACTTCCCAATTAAACAGCGTCGTGTTGGTCAACATGGCAAATTGACATGTTCAGAGTAAAATGTGCTTGAATTCGATAGAAAAATATAAAGGTATAAAGGTACATTTTTGCATTTGTTATGATAGGACCGTTTAGATCTAACAGGAACCGAAGTGGGAGGGAGAGAGAGAGGGGGTAGGATCAGGAAAGGTCCTTGAGCCGGGATATGAATTCAGGAAAGCTCGTAGCACAACGACGCTGTATGCCGGTGTGCTGCCCATGAGGCTATTGGCACCGACAAAACACCAAACCATTTTTACAAATGTTTTGTTAATAAAGTTTGGGAGGAGCACGTTCAGGTAATCAACCAATTTAGCACAGATAAAGCATGATAATTAGCACAATACTCTGACCAACTTACCTCTGTCAGTTTTCTGGCATCCCTCTTCCACCCCGAACTCCTAACTATTCCTATCCCAGCTTGGCATATGGAGGAGTTCTCTGGGTTCTGGCTAAATACCGAGCTCGGAGCCCTCTTCTCAGACAGCACACCAAATATGCATACTATTTGCTCAATCTATAAGTGCAAACTCGTGAATTAGTCATTATCATCTAGGTTTGTAACTGAATCATTGTTAGAGAAGTTGCTACAGTACAGTAGGTACTCTAAAGGTATGTAATAACATTGTGTTTGCTCACAGGTAACAGCGCGGAGGCTATGGAAAAATGTGTATGATGAGCTGGGTGGTAGTCCAGGCAGTACCAGTGCAGCCACCTGCACACGCAGACACTACGAAAGGTAAACTCCCTTGTTAACTGTAATGAACCAGACAATTGTTTTTTTTATTCACAAGTCGAAAATCGTAAGTCAGATCACTCAAACTCACATTGCCCAGATGAACACAACTGCTCAGTTGAAGAAATGTGCATTGACTGTTAACCCATGACTCCAACAGTAAAACTCTTTCTTTGTGCAGGTTGGTGTTGCCCTTTGAGCGGCAGAAGAGAGGGGAGGAGGACAAACCGCTACCACCCTCCAAACCTCGAAAGCAGTACAAGAGGAGCCCTGAGAACAGGGGAAGTAAGCCAGAGACCAAGAAGAAGAGGAAGATGGAGAGAGAAGAGTGCGAGGTGAGCAGGAAGAAAATGCACTTGGATCAAAGAAACTCTTTGTCAAATGTACAGTTAGGGTTGGGACTATGCTATGAGAACTTCAGCTTTGTGACGACACATTTTTAAATAATGACACAAACAGATTGTTGAATTGATTCATTGAAATGGACCATTTGAACCATCCATCCATCCATTCTTCAAACTAGCTGTCCTATGTAGGGTCAGGGGCAATGCTGGAGCCAATGCCAGTATCTCAGGCCATAGGCAGGGAAACACCATAGGACCATAGGTCTTCAGCCCTGCTCCTGGGGATTCACTGTCCTGCAAGTTTATTTCCTACCTTCTACCGCACACCTGGCCTGTGACTTTTCAAGTGATCCTGAAAACCTTGATTAGCTGGATCAGGTGCATTTAATTAGGGTTGGAGCTGAACTCTGCAGGACAGTGGGTCCCCAGGTACAGGGTTGAAGACCTATGCCCTGGACGGTTGGCTGTTCGAACCCATTCATAGAAAAGAATTTAATGCTGTTCACGCTACTATCTAAATCAGGGATGTCAAACAGTTCCTGGAGGGCTACAGCAGAGTTTAGATTCAGATTTAATGAAATACACCTAAACCAGTCCTGTTGAAAAAAAAACAGCATATGCTGGTTAGGTATGCTTTGAAGCTGGCAGCTGGTTTTAGCTGGTCCTTAGTTGGTCATGAATTGGTTTAAACTGCTCAGGACCAACTTAAACCAGCATATGCTCTTTTTTTTCAATAGGGAGCTAATCAAAAACTTAAGGTAGTTGTGTTGGAGCATGTCGGTGTTAAACTCTGCTGGACTGTGGCCCTCCAGGAGATGATTTGACTCCCCTGGTCTAAATACTCCCATATTCAAGTCTTGGGAGAAGGACGGGTCACAGTCAATCAGCTAGTTTAATGACATTCTTTAAGAAATTTAATGGCCAAATAAAAGGCACATTAGAACTTTCATGATATTCACAATGTTGCTTTTATATTGCCAGCAAATCAACAATATGATGCATAGTGTATATCTCTAAATGTCCTGTGTGTGGAGATGTATCTGTCTGCTCCTTGTCCTGAAGCATATCCCTTTTGTTCCCAGGAGAAAATGGGATCAGATCATCACTGTGAGAGAGGCATGTGCTCCCATCACAGTCCCTGGTTGGCATCCTCCGATTGCCTAGACTCTGATCAGTCATCTGCAGTTTCTGTCCACTGTCCCCACCCTGGCACTTGCTCTAGAGAGATCTCTCGCCTTCATACTCCCACCCCGACTGAGGTGATCTCTCCCTTGGAGAAGAAGAAGCGTCTGGCCCAGGCTAGCCTGACCATTCCCACCTCTGGTGCCTTGGAGGATGGTGCAGAACTGGAGAGACCCTCTGTTATTCAGCTATCCCACTCTTCCCAGTCTCCTGTGTGTCCTTCTTCTACTCGCACTCGCCACTCTTCCGATGGCTCACCCCTTCCCCTCTCCTCTCCGTCTGGCTCCTTGTCCCGTAGCCCCTCTCCTTGCTCTGTGTCCTCTGAGGACTGTAAAGCCGTGGCAACCCAGTCTCCTTCCAAAGAACCCGAAAGAATGACGCCTTCTCGTTTGTCCACTCTGCCCATGTCCAAGGATGCTAGCACCGGAGTTTGCAAGCCTCTCGGATGTTACCCCAGCAGCAAAGAACTTGCCAACTATCACCGTTACCATTACAGGGATTTCCTGCAAAGTGGCCCACCCCATTCCGAAAAGACCCAGAGGAGTCTTTCGCAATGGACCTTGGATAGGAAATCCCCCACTAGACCTGCGTCTTACAGGCTGCCTTCACCTGCATACACCAAACCCTGCTGGGTCCCACATGCCTCCAGCTTCTACAAGGTCTCACCACGAGAAACTTGCAGGCCTGTGTCACTACAGCCTACTTTTAAACCGCACATGTCCTACCCCCAGCACCTCCTAAAGAGGCCCACCACTGAGGAATCCTACTTGAAGATAACAGTAGGTTCTCCACATCGCATTACGGACAGGAAAGAGAAAACAAAGACAGCGTTGCCTCTGCCTACCCAGCAGTTCCTCTTCCACCCTCATGCTGGTCTACCAATGCTCTACTCGCCAACCATAGAGAGACCTCGGGCAGACTTAACCGAACAGTTGAAGGCTCTACCTTTTCAGCCGGTCCTTCTTCCAAACCATCTAACAATACCCCCTGCTCAGACCCACTCTATGCATTGCCCACCAGTGGGTAACCCCTTTCCTGGGTCTTATGAGGCTGCTTTGCCCTCCTACCATTACCCGTTACCCATCTGGCATCCACCCGCTGGGTACAACATGGCAGGCCTGCAGCCGTACTGAACTATTCTGAAATGACTGGTCCTTACGGTCTAGATGTCTGTAACTCTTCAGGTGTATAGGTCAACGTGAAACTAAAATTGGTGTTGTTCCTTCACAAGTTACTACAAACTCTGATACTGAAGGATCAAGTCAGTTTCAGGATCATTTTACATGAAGTCAAATGGGTTGCAAAGTGTTTAATGTTGATTTTAAAAACTAATGCTAACTGAAAGACTGTTACGTACAAAGTCCTGTAGCTCAGCTGGTAGAGCATGGCACTTACAACGGCAATATTTTGGAATCAATTCCCAGTGTATACTCAATACTGATAAAATGTAGCAGTGAATGCACTGTTGTAAATCACTTTGGAGAAAATTGTCTGCCAAATGCTGTCAAAATGTAAATGATACATGTTGGTATGTTCATCAGTATACCTGTATCTGCAAAAGAGAATAGCCTCCTAGTTCATGTTGAATAAGCATACACAATCTTTTTAATGCCATTCTTCTAATGAATACAAATTATTTTGTGGTACAATTTATGGTCCAGCATAAATAATCATCAAGTTTCTTGCATATCTTGATAAAGGCTAGAGTGGCTCAAAAAGGAATGATCACATAAGGGTACATCCTAGAAATTGTTTTTAAACCTTTTTTTTTTTTTACATTTATATTACAGTCTCAAGGCACTTGACAAAATCAATGTGTTTGACAGCGCACCAATAATGTGAAAAATGTCTGTAATGTATAGTTGTACATTGCATACTGACTGAATGTAAAAAATATTTTTGTATAAAATAAATTTGTCAAGATAACTTCAGGTCTTCAAGACACTTCCTGTAAATCAATTGCAAAGATTCGAGCAATGAGATGACACATCATACGTGTTGAAACACCACATTTACTTTAAAGGATCGTTCAACAAGGAGAGCATTCAATCTCAACACTTTCAAAGTAAATGGAGCATATTTTGAGTCCCACAGAATTGGGAATGTACTATCTTTGTCTAAACACTGAAAAATCAAATAAAAATCTGTAGACATTATCTCTTTTGCAAGAATGTGCAAACTTCTGTAATTCTTGTACATTTTAAGTAACACCTCATTTATGTAACAGGGCAAGGAATGCATTGCATTTCTAAGGAAAGTTTGGAATGTGTAAGCAGCTGATAATTGCACAGCAAAAAACAGGGCATGTAAACTATTCCTCAAAAAAAAAAAAAAAAACAACATTCACAATTAGGAAAGCACTGCCAAATCTTGCATTTCAAATTTGCAGGTCTGCTTATGTGAATCAACCAATTAGAAAGAACTAACTAGGCCCATATAAAGTGCAATTCTATTCTTCAGAACAGAGATTAGCAAAGTAAGTGCATAAGTCTGACTATCTATGGTGATTCAGTCAGTATGAGAGTGTTTAGGCCGCCTGTGCGGTGAAGTGTATATTTTCAGTGGGGTAACTCATGTGGAACAAGTTTGTAGTGAGCACCACAGGATGGGCAGCGCTGGGCCTCACCCTGATGCAACCAAAACCAAACCACTGCAGTGTTGTCCTCTTCACCTTCAAAAAACACAGACACATAGGTTAACAGGTTTGACCAAATATCATTAAGTTATGATGACTCATACTGATAATAAACACATATTAGACTAAAGGAGTAGTAGACTAGTTAGCTTTGGTCTTTACTTGCAGCTGCCTTTGAGTCAGCACTGCCATTGTTAAGTAAAGTAAGTAAACATTCTAATGTGTCAATATTAATGAGAGACACGGATGAACACAGAGTTTTACTAAAATCAAAATGATAGTTAAATTATACGATCACTTACAAACACAGCCAACAATCCTCTTGTTGGTTATGGAGGGGACGATATGAGGGTCTTGTTTGGAGCCTGCATACTCCTTCGGTTTTAAGATGTTATATGGATCCTAGTGGAGAAGACAACATAGATTGTTCTGAACTCACACAGCACTCTTTATATCACAAGAAGCCACAATAGAACACATTACAAGACACTCACAGTTCCTTTCTTGGACGCCTCCAACACAATCTTCTCCAGACCAGTGGCCTGCTCATCATCTGTGGGAATGCCTGAACACAAACACACAAATCAATAATATTACAGACCATGACTGGAAGGTGTATTGCCGCTCCACAAACATTTTATTTTTATTGTTCTCCACAATTGTTTTGCAAATCATTTGGATTGACCTACTTAAAGGTACTACTGGAAGCCCATTTCAGCCTCATGAGGAAAAATAACCATGCTTTTAATTATGACACAAGTTGAAAATATGATATTATTATGAGTATGACATAAATTAAAATGATGACAAACTTATAAGAAAGCCATAGTTATGACATAAAACAAACAATAAAAAATATCAACTGTTTGTTCATAATCTTCGAGTTTCATAATTATGCCTTTTTATTTCAACGACAAAAGGATTATATTGTTTTGGTCTATTGTATAGTTATGACATAAAACATCATAAATATAATCAAAGAGTCAACTTTTCGGTCATAATTTTGAGTTCTCTCATAATTATGCCTTTTGTAATAATTATGAATCAAAATGTGAGCTTATTTCATAATTTAGACCTTTTATCTCATGATTTCTATTTTTCTTTGATCTCATTACAATTAAAAACAATTATGATTAACTAAACTATTTTGGGCTTATGTAGCAGAAACTGAGATACATTTGGCATGAAACGCAAATCTATTTTTCCCTGCCATTATTGTTAGTATGCAATTAACACACTTTTTCTGCATGTGCAACTGTGACTAAATAGGATGACAGCGAGTAAGAGGATTAGACTTAAGTACGAATTCACTGACAACTCTTCAAGGAGGAAATAACGATGAAGTATTGTAATAAAAATGATGCAATAGTTGCATTCAAGCCCGTGTATATGTTTATATATATAAAACGTTATAGTCGAATGTATATTTGAGGCGGTGGGTGAGTGAGGCTGTTGATACTCCAACAGGCGAAATCACTATCGATCTAAGCTGTATTTTCCAGGGCAAGCCGTCCAAACACGCACTAAAAATAAAGCCATTGAGAGACCAGTACCTCCAGATGCCAGTCCCCTAACTAGAGCGCCTGCTGGCAGAGGCCGACGGCTGTAAAGAGCGGCAGCAGCACTGGTCCCTGATCTCAAGAGAAGCCTGCCCGCCATTGTTGCCGGAAAACCGCGCATGCGCCACAGCTGCTATGCGCTTCAGGAAAAGCGCAATGCTGACATCTAGCGGTCTGGACGACTGAAACGCTAAAAAGATCAACTTTTATTTTGTCAGAAATGTAAAATGTATGGAAGCCCATTTCCGCCACGTAAGAAAAAAATTCAAGCCTCAAAATGTCGAAATTATGACATACTTAAGTCATAATTACGAGATAAAAAGAATAAAAAGAAATTATGACTTAAAAAGTCGAAATGACTTTACAAGTCGAAATTGATTAATGACTTTAGAAACACATTGGTCGCAGGAAAGTGGTCTGTAATGATAAACGGGACATTCTGAAACGAGTTATTTGGCTTAAACCGTTTGGAGGACCAAGTTCAACACACACCTTATAAATAAAGCATATACCATTTACAGACAAGCGGAATATGAACACAACGCGCTGATTTGCACTTTAGATGCACAAGTCAAGTACCGTTTGAAATTTTCTCCTAAAATGAGCGTTTTTATCAGGCTCCATATGTGTAGGTTCAGGAATTTCACACAATGACCAATAGGTTCTTTTCATTGCCATGAAAGTGAAATAACTGAACATAAACATAGGAGCCTGATATAAAAAGCTCATTTTAGAAGAAAATTTCAAACGGCACTTAGGGGCTTGTTGCATCTCGCTATTCATATGTGTGTGTGTGTGGG
>JAUZSZ010000101.1:25863564-25875101 GCA_034780575.1 Labeobarbus marequensis | reverse complement strand
ACCTGTATGAAAAATTTTAAATACAATGAAACTCAATGGAGTCCAGAACAAGCTAACACTGAACCCCATTGACTTTCATTGTCTTGTGAAAAAAAACATTCATACAGATTTCGAATGGCATGTAAATGATACCAGAATTAACATTTTTAGATTAACTTTCCCTTCAAAGGACATTTAATAATAAACTGATAAGAACTGCTGTCATACTCTACATTTTGTCAGACAATCACACCCAGAGTTCATTGACGTCAATTAACATAATTCTTGGTAATGTGGGTTTTTTTTTTTTTTTGTAAACTCAACGATAGCTTATTGGCCTCTGTCACAGCTTCCGATTTCACAGTGACTTCCTTTACCCTGAGAGCGAAAGAAAGCCCACAATGTCCATCATCAGTTCCGGCAGAAATCATAGAGAACCGTTCAACTGTTTTTGCAAACTAGGTCAGAATCCAGCTATTGGCTAATGCATTGTACTAGAATGAATAGTGAAGTCTTTTGTTATGAGGCACAGGAAGTCCACACATCGAGCAATAATCAGAAAACAAACCAGACATCTGTAAACTTACATTATGGACATATAAAACATTGCTTCTGTTCTCCCAAAAATATCGTGGCGTTTGCTATCAAACTAAATGCAGTTATAAAATGAGATTCTGTGTTTCAGTTTCAGCTCAAAAGTGAATCATTGCAATAATGAGCATTATAATGGTGTTACTGATGATGCTAAACGGTATCCATTATGAGTTAATATGAACATGTTTCAGGTTTGGTGTTGATGAAGGGGTTCTTGAGTCTCACTGATAGTTTTGTGGGAGTGCATGAGACAAAACCCTGAACTTGGATATTTTGTCTTTCTCTGACACCCACAGATCTGCTTGAAGTCATCGCAGCAGGAAGCAGACGACAGAGGCAGCGTTTCAAAGAGCTGCACAGCAGTGCATTTCTGCCAAATTCATCATTATGCATTTCCATCCTAAAAAACAACTCAGACATATCACATCCAGAGTTGTATCTCATTTTAACTCTGCAATGTTTTTTAGTTTGACGCCTTCCCAAAAAATACCCCAAGAATCTACATGTCTGATCATGTCAGTGTGATTTTTACACAGCAACACGACTATATCTATGACTCTTCCGTGTGAAATATTGCAATGTTTAGGCCCAGATCTGCTTCTTTTAGTATATATCCAATAAATATAAAATTGGGTTTTATTATACGGCCACTTTTGGCCTTGTGGACGTAAACTAAACATCTTTTAAATTAAAAAGTTCATACTGGAGTGTAAGATGCTATAGACTTGGATTTAAAATTCATAGTAGCCTATCATATTTCGAGCATGTCATTTGCACTGCTTATCGTTACCAAGTTATTTTTGCTCATAACTAGAATTAGTTAAGAAAACTGTCACTGAGTCAGTTTGCCATTTCTGTTTTTGAGGCAGTGATTGGCAAGAGTTCAAACCACATTCATGCGCGCTACGTGCCAAGCTACAGGTCTGATATGGCAGCTATGGTAATTTTCTCTCTTGCTCTGTCTCTCTTTGTAAAAGAAGCTCAAGCATGAAGAATGAAAGCCTAATGAGGTTAAAAAGCATGCTCACTGGGTTGTTTTATGGGTAGATTGCCTTGAGGAGTTTTCATGCTTTTCGTCATCATCCTAAGGCATAATTATGTTAATTTACTGTTACATAAATCGCATCAAAGAGAAATATTATTGCTGTCCTTCCATATTTGTCGGAAATGGCATAAGTTCCACTCACTATGTAAGGTAAATGAACCATACTGCTGTGTTTTTCTTTTTCAGAAAGCAAAAAAGACACAGGAACTACAATATAGCTGTTTTCCCTAAACATTTATATGAATGTCAACCTGAAATCCTAATGATTTGATGATGGTTCATGTTCCTGAAGTATCAAAATGTATTTGCCCTATTGGATTTACTCTCCTACTCTTTAGCCCACAGATCAGGTCATAAATAGCTGGTTAAGTCCTATCCGGTGTTTACAAAGCTCATTGGCTTGAGTTTGGAGGAGGGATCAAGCTACTATAAAAGATGAAGTGACGCAAGATCTCACACAATGCTTCCTGAAGCTCAGCTGAGCAGGTAGTGCAGGACATCTCTAACTTGTGTCCTTCAGAAAAAACAACAGATCATTCTTTAAAGATTTCATCGGATAATCCAATGATCGTAATGAAAGCACAGTAAGATTTTTTTTTCAAGTTTTATTCAAAAAATAATAAATTTACTAACTTGTTAAATTGTTAAAAGCACTTATTTCTGTTTTTACAGCATCAGTTCACTTTAAAGTTCGTAACCAGTTTGGGAGGAAAGGAAGTAAGAATTCTGAAGGACGACTTTACTATTATATGCTGAAAATGACTTGTGCAAAGTAAGTTTATTGTTTAAATTAAGATAAAATACCAAAACTAGGGTTTCCACAGTCACGAAAAATCTGGAAATATTTCACAAGTGTGGTTGCCAGGCCTGCATAAGTCATTAAAAGTGATTTTAAAAATGCTTTTGTAAAGTAATGGGAATTTCTGTTGTCAAAATTTCTACTAAACTTCAACTCTAAATTATTTATTCAACTAGAAGTCACTTGTGTGTGCAAACATTTACAAACTGAAAACGTAGTATCCCTGTATATTCATTGGCCAAAAAGTGTGGGAACCCTGTAAAATCAGATTGGAAAGTAAAAAGTATCTTGTAAGTCATTTTGTCATATTTCTGCGCCTTCAGTGTGATGTCGAGGTTCGGCCCTCCTGTCTCCATGAGGTCTGTGGACATGACCGTGGGGTTCAGGTGCAGAGGATCCCCAAACATCAACCACCTGCTCAGTGTGTCTTCCCCCAAACCCCTGCGGCCCTGCATTTCCCGTCAGCCGCTGTTAGAGTATAGACCCTCCCCTTCGAAAGGCCTCATCACCGCCAAAAGCGGCCGCAGGGAAAAACGCGTCGCGTTCGCGGACGCCAAAGGACTTTCGCTCATCACAGTGCGTCTGTTCTCAGAAAAAGAGGACAAAATCCCACGAGAACCGGTGAAAATCCCACGCCTGAAGAAGTTGGGCTGCACTAAAGGGACTGTTGATAACACTTCGAGGTTGAGGCTTGGGTTCGAGCAGCCTTGTAGAGATTTCCAGGCGTTCAGAAGTCGGCTTCAGGATCAGATGGTTGTTTTGGAGAGCTGTTATGTCACCAAATGCTCCGTTCTCGGTACCGTGCGCGTCAAGAACGTTTGTTTCGAGAAAGCGGTCCAAATCCGTGTAACTTTCGACACCTGGCGCAGTTTCCAGGACGTGGCGTGTACTTACCTGGAGCAGAGTTACGGGGAACCTGGAACCGATGTGTTTGAGTTTAACATCAGCGTCCCTGAGCGGGTAGAGCCGGGCGAGCGCGTCGAGTTCTGCGTGTCTTATTTACCGGCTGTGTTCAGTGATGCTCAATGGGACAATAACAACGGCAACAACTACTGTATTCATGTGTGTGAGGTGTGACTGAATGTGCTGTTTTCTAACGACGCTTTCACACTGTCTGTGCAAGCAAACCCAAAACTACAAACGTTGCACTTTGTCACCTGCTTGCTGACCCGTTTAGTACATACTGACTAAAATGCTGTGCCACGATTACAGTGCTGTTCTGATCACTCATAAATTAATTTATTTGTGATATTTGGCAAGTCAACAAATGTGTACAAATCTCTCACAGTGTGGAAATGTTTATTAAACCTTGCATGCTGTGAGAAAATATTTTTTGACATTGTATCAGATAAATGTGATTCTTATTGTTTTTAAAGAGGAATTAGGCTATTTTAGGAATGTGCCATTTATTTTGTAAGCTGGAGCACTTTAACGTGTTTATAAAACACTGGCATATGTGGGTAATTTAATAAAGGTTTTATAGCAAATATTTTATTATATAAAATAAAGAGCACTGAACTTTCATCCTTGGTGAGTTTCTCTTGCATTTATCTATTGCTGTTTTATATCAACGAAGGTTTCAAGGACAACCTGAAGTTGCCAAATTTCTATACTTTTTCAGTTATGCTCTGAGATGTAATCTGTTCTATTTGTATATGACAAATGTTACTAGCTAAAATTTGGGACACAAACTAAGATCAAGGAGGTTCACTTAGCTTCCAGGACGTTTTTGTCTTGGACTACTTAAGTCCATTAATGCCAAGGATTGGTACCTGACAGGTCTTTGGATTGACGTGAGATCCCTTGATTGAAAACTCAATGTCAATTTGAGAGGACGTTCACCTGAGAATTATGGTTTTTATTCACATTTTAAGTTTGTGATTATGCATTTTAAAGGGAAAACTAAACCCAACTGAGATATTTCATTTGACCTCCAAGATATAGCACTGCTGTGCAAAATGCTTTGCAGAAGCCATAAAGAAATCATCCCTGCTGGCAGGGAAATTGAGAGTTTGTGTTTCTCATTCGTGTGAGTTTTAAGGACATGCCAGACAAATCCTGCTCTCAGCTACAGACAGACAGACAAAGAGATCAGTGCTTGTTTAGTTGGATTATGAATGACCTGTTCATAATCAGCCTTGATCAGATTATGTATTACAAGCAGACACTGGCTACCTTCAGTTATCAAATATTACCTCAGAGGTTTGTGAATCTGTAACAGTGGTTTAATGGCTGCTATGTGCTCTGTGAATTAGTGACATTTATGTTATTTGGAAATTTAAATTTCAGGCAGTTTTCCTACCACTTCCTTTTTGGAGCATTTGTTATATTGAAGACGTCATTCAGTTTTTGGAGTTTGAAGCTCAAGCATTCTCACTTGCACTCAAATATTGAAAAGTCAAGGCCTATTTTGACATGTAATTCTGAAGCAAAGATTGGTCCATGATACCCATGCAGACTACATTTGATAAGCATCTTGCAATGGTTTTTTTTTTTTTTTTGCATCAAAACCACTAAGAGCTGTACTGAAATACAATCGTTTTCACACAGACAACCTACAAAAGTAACATGCGGAAACTCACAGAAGTGTTTTATTCTATGTTAAAGCATTCTGTACAGTTAATGTAAAATACACACACACACACACAGAACGACTCATGAAATTAATTACAGGTGACAACCCAAATGACTTAATAAAAAATAAACAGAATCAATTACATAATTCAATAATGTTATCATTAAATATGTGACCCTGGACCACAAAACCAGTCCTAAGGAACAATTTCATGAATAAATAAGATTTCCATTGATGTATTGTTTGTTAGGATCGGACAATATTTGGCCAAGATACAACTATTTGAAAATGTGGAATCTGAGGGTGCAAAAAAAAAAAAAAAAAATTCAAAATACTGAGAAAATCGCCTTTAAAGTTGTTCAAATGAAGTCCTTAGCAATACATATTACTAATCAAAAATTAAGTTTTGATATATGTATGGTAGGACATTTACAAAATATCTTAGTGGAACATGATTATGATTACCTAGGATATGTTAATATCCTAATGATTTTTGGCATAAAAGAAAAATCGATAATTTTGACCCATACAATGTATTTTTGGCTATTGCTACAAACATAGCCATGCTACTTAAAACTGGTTATGTGGACCAGGGTCACACATGATTAGTCTTAAGAAAGTGGATTTACAGTATACGAACATGAAGAGATGTAACTTAGACTGACTCACACAAGTTATCATATGGCTTCAGACCACTTTTATGCTGCTTTAAAATACAGTGAGTAAATGATGACAGATTTTTGGATGAACTGTCTTTTTAAGATCTGAATAGTTGCCTCACAGATCATATGGCTTGGTTTCATAACAAGTGGCCAGACTAGTAGCCAGACTATCATGAGCTCATTCATTTTTCATGTTCTTATTATTTATTCTTGCCTCTTTTGTGCAATGCCTTTGGCGTATTTTAAAATTCCAGATACAGCTTTTTATAAAGTGTGAACAGATTCTCATTAGAACTTTGGGTCCATTTCCAGTCCAGTGGTTTCCGGTTGCACTTCCAGTGACAGCTGCCATTAACAGTTCAGCGGCCCACGCTGATATTGCACACTTTACAGCTTGGGTCTTTTTTGGCATTTGCAGTGGAAAGGCTCATGAGTTGGTGACGGCCGCTGATCTGAGCCAGTACGCCGTGCTCCAGAAGCAAGGGCTCTGTGTACAACACCTCCAGAATGACATCACTGGCGTGACAGAAGACCGGTACGTCTCCAGGTGTGTATGTCAGGAAGGGATTGGTTGACAGGTCCAGTCGTGGGAGGCGGATCTTGCAAAAGCTATCCCCCTCCGATCCAGCAGGGGCCAGCACCAGCACAACATAATGGTACGCTGTGTACATGCAGTAGAAGTCAGCAAAGTAGAGGTTTGTACTTGGGTTGAGGAGACGATCGGCGGAAATCTGGAAGCGCAGAGGGCCGTATGGGGAGTCATTGGGAGGGAGGCCTGTGTCGAACTCTGTGTTGCAGCTGAGGAAGACACCACGGAGCTTTCCGTTGATGGGGGAGCCGTGACTTCCACTGTTGTCTTTGAAGGATGGGAGCATTGCACCTCCACACTCTGACCTATGTAGAGTGATAAGCAAAAATCCACCATTTTAAACACTATAAAGCTGAAATGTTGATATTAAAGTTGGCATGAAAAATTCACCTTCTAAATGAACAAATCATCCATGCATGTTTTATTTTTTTAGCCTCATATATTTGAATCAAAATATCATGACTCAATCTTCCTGTGAGACTGCAGACTTCTCTCTGGTGATGTATGGTGGACTTTTCCAATAGTAGTCTAGTGACTAGTAGTGACTAGTCCACTTAAACCCTGTCCTTTTCCTTATAGTCAACTGCAATCTTGCATTGAGATCTGTCTTCATCTAATCAACAATCAATGCAGGCTTAGTTTAAAGACCTCTTAATGGAAATAACGAAAACTACCATTTAACGATAATAATATTTCTAGCATGACAACTGTCGGAGGGTTTGGCATGGTAATGTACATGACAATGTTAATGCGTTTGGTCTTGGTGGAATAGATCTGCTATGCGCTGCTGCTGTGGTAGTGCAAGTACCGAGATTTCTGCTGTGAGCATATAAGAAATACTGCTGCTGCACATATATGAAATAACCCTGTAAGAATTTCATTAACAGACTACCCCAAAATGAGCTATCAAACAAACACATTCCTGTCACAGGAGGACCAGGCTCCTCCCAGAGCCAGTTACCACGTTCCACATCACCTGAATTCTAATCACTAGCACCTGCACCTCGTTATCACCAACCACATTTAAGCACAGCCACCAGTACCACCAGTTGTCCGATCTTGTCGTTGCTACAAGGACCGACTACCAGCGAAGCTCTGCAAAGCTGAGTACAGAAACCTGTATACCTTACCTGTTGATACTTACCTTCTGCCTTGTTCCTCTCCATTCCTCTTCATCACCAGATTCCTGTGGCTTGTTTGGATTACCGCTCCTCACTGTCACTCTGGCGCAGCCGCTCACCCAGGATCTGCCAAAACTTTGAATCACTGAACACTCGTCACGTAAACCTCACGAAGTGATACTCGCCTGAATTGAAGATTCTCACCATTGCTGTGTGCATACCACGCTTTAAATAAACACTGTGAATTTTACTTACCTCTGTGTCGGCTATTCCATTACATTGAGATTAATGTCTTAAATATAAAAGTTTGAATAGAACTATGAAAATGATTTAAGTAACAGAAAAGATACTTTAAAAATGAAAGGAAAACTGCCAGTACGTGGCAGCAAGTCACTGATTTTATCACTGAATCATTTATTCTATTGATTTGTTCGAACGGCTGATTCATTCTGGAAAGAAGCAAGTGACTGTCTTTATGAATGGGTAACTGAATTAGATTCGTTTAAAAATGCCAATTCATACATAAAGGAAACAATGCTGTGTTTGAATGGAGATGCGCAGCGACTCGGCTGTGACTTTGTTTGATAATATTTCCCTTGACGAAATAGAGCAAAATCAGGCAATAGTGTTCATACAATGCAAGTCACTTAATATACTTCTTGTTTAATGAACTGTTGCATTAAATCAATTTCACATTTGCAAACTCCCTTAATCATTAAAAGCTGTCACTCTCCTTTGTTCATCGCGATCTCATAAAGTTCCTTTATAATCAATGCAGCTCTCTACACTGCACAATGAATCTTATTTTCACCCGGTCTACACTTTGTTGTAATAGAGGATTCGCAAACAAAACGGCGTTTTGAGCAGTGAGTGGATTCTGATTAACATTGTGTTCAAGGAATCAACAGATATGTCTTACATTACTCACCGCTGCAAAAACACGTTGTAAGCACGTCAGAAACCTTTGAAGCTCCCCTCAGCGCAAACACAAATATGCTGATTGGGTCAGTCATACTGGTGCTCCTAAATATTTTTTCATAGTCGCAGCAGTAGTTTCAGTGGTAAATGCACTGCTTCTCCATAGGTTCGTGCAGGGTTGAGCAATGTGCGTATCAGCTGGCATGGTGAGATTTTTTCTCACGCTTCACCATCTCCACCCCAATAATTAGCGCTGTTTCGTTTTGTCTTGACAGCGCATATAGGACATTTTTTGAAATAGCACCATTCTACTCAAATTTATTTCAAGCACTTTCGAGGACCTATGTTTGTTTTCAAGTACTTTCCAGAATCCATGTGTCTGATATTCAAGTATACTTTCAAGAAGCATGGGAACCCTGCAGAGTTGTTTTTCTTAGCTCTGTGGAGAAAGCAAATGAGTTAGTTGAGACTGGTATAGTTGTTGATAACATTTTTACTCCTGTACTCCCGCTTACCATGCCAACCTGGTCTCATAAAAATATGTACCTCTGTGCACTTTTTGTGCGACACCATTTTTACGTACCGCACATTTCGCCTCAGTTTCAAAGATAAATGTCCACTGAGTGGCGCTAAAACACGGGTTTAATATGTAAACCCTGGCACATTTTTTTTTTATTATTATGTTGATATAGGTCCGTATTGCTGTGTTTTTATTACGTTGCTTCAGGAACATATTGTGGCGGTTCAGAATTCAAATATCCAGGGATTGTTGCTAAAAGTTAATGCTCTATCGTGTTGGAAATATGTCCTACACCAAACCCAACCCTAAACTTAAAACATATCTGTTGATACAACCATGCTACTTTAACTTTCTTATTATGCAGATTTGAACTGCTTTGTCAAACTGTAGTTATACGGGATTCGAACCAGAGATCCTCGCTTCTCAAGTACGTCTCTGCACTCCGTGAACTACCGAACAAACCTATCATCTATGAAAGCCCATAGATACGAGGCTGGATATGTGTGATGCTAACGTTCAAAAGCATTAGTTTTCAAATCTCCCAGCATATTAATATCGTTTTGAAGTCATATTGTGGGAGGAGACTGGCCAGTAATTAGTTTCAGGTGCAGGTGGTTAGTCATATGATCAAGACCACATAAATGGTTGTTGCAACAACAGATGGTGGTTTTCTGCAGTTTTGCCGTTTTGATGTTGTGCTCGACGTGCAGCTTCTGTACCGATTCACATAGGCTGATTATCTAAGAGGGTTTTATTCTCTGTCTGGGAAACGGGGCAGACAAACATTTATTGCTGTGGTACCTTCAATGGGCTGATGGCCGTGATGGAATGCTGAATAATGTACCTTTTGTCTATCATGTTTGGGGATTGAGAGTTGAGATTGGGTAACTGTTGCAGTAGTATTTTCAATAAAGGGCAGACTAGTCACTGTTTCTTGTTTAGTTAAGTTTTATATTGTGATCCTTTTTTATTCAATATTGATGATTAACGTGATTTATATTATGTGTGTGTGTTATTTGCTTTTTGTTTCTGTGGTACTGCTCTCCCTTTTTTGCATGTGTTACAGTGCTCAGTGACTTTGTACAGGGCTGGGCCTGCATCGATACTAAACCTCCTTCAGTGTAGGTGATTTGGGTGGAGTGGCACTGCTGTGTGGTGTGTACTAGAAGGTTGGCACTGAAATGGTTATTTATTTGAGGTGTATGCTGTGGGTTTTCTTTTGTTTTTCTTCTTTCGCCTCTTATAGGTGGTAGGAGGTTTATAAGAGCAAACCCGACCCTCTTGCAGTCTTGAGGGGAGCTATTTCTTACCTTTGTGGATTTTATTATTGATACGTTTTAACATTTGATGGTCTGTGTTTTTGAACAATATCATGTTCAAAAATTATTGTTTTTTAATCAAAACTCTGTAAATTAGTGTGAAAAGGAATGAGAGGTGTCGGAACTTTACTGCTACGTGGAGAGTGATTGCTGAAGGACGACAGAAAACCACAATTAAGCAAAGTATATAGAATGTTTATAATTTTTTTTTTCTCAAATGCAGGCCTTTCCCCTTCTTAAAAGTAATCACTAACAATAAAATAAATAAAACAAATAATTCAAAGTAAATTACATCGATACAATGAAAATAAATAAAAGGACAAATCACTCTAATCGAATCACTGTAAATTTCACTTGTCACTTTACATTTACCATGTACTCAACAGGAGAGTGACAACAGTTTCTTCAGATTCAACAAACATTTTGTGATATCACACAATGAGTTCGATTTCCAAATGTTCCCAAACTGATATCAGTTCCTTCTTCTAATTAACTCAGACAATTCTCAGTCCCATTTAGGAAAAACAGAGTCTCTGTGAAGGACCTGGCAGCTGCCGTGGCATCTGGGGATGCATGCCACAGGAAGTGGCACTGCGACCTTCCACTGCCAGGGTGAGCGCCAGCCCCTGCAGAGAATCACGATACTCTCCTGGTCCTGTAGGATGAATTTTCTTCTTTATTTTCCAGTGTTTGAATCGGTTGGCTCGCCATCAAATAAATTTTTCCACTCAGGAAAAAAACCCTGACCTGTTCAAAAGGCCAGAAATGCACGATTGCATTTAATCAACAATAACATCACGTTAGGTAAGTATCTCCACATACCAGTAAATTAACATACAAAATAATTATTTCAACGTTTCACAATATCATGTTGCTAATAATAATAAACATATCTCCTTTGAGGCACGTATAGGTCACAGCGAGATGCACGTGAAGCACACCACAAACGAACTTGGCACTATGAATTTGTACCATAACATAAAAAAAAAAAAAACATAAATCGCACGTATGACCATAACAAACTAAATAAACTTCTGTTTTTCTTGAAAAATAAGTGTTGTTTTCTTATTTAGACATTAAAGTCAGCAAATATACATACTCACCACATCCAGATATTCACTTTTCAGCAATACAACAATGTAATTAACACGTCGATCGTCACAGAAGTAAAATAACAACTGAATCCACTCAATAGCTTCCACTTTCAACTGATGTGAAGAGTGTTAAATACTATTTTCAAAGTTTCACTAAATTATTTCTGCTTCCTTAACCGTTGAATGTAGCGAATTGTTCTCCATCTTCTCCCCACTCAGGTCTTGCACACACTCTGCTTTGTCAGCAAGTGGGCGGTCCCCACCAAAAGAATTCCGATTGGCTTCTTCTTCTTCTACTTCTTGTTTTTTAACGGCGGCTGGC
>JAUZSZ010000101.1:25742943-25753909 GCA_034780575.1 Labeobarbus marequensis | reverse complement strand
AACACACCTCAGCTCACCCCTCGAAGACCAGCCATAGATGACCTGCGTGCATCCATCATATACGGCTCAGGTCAGACGCACCTTCATACAAGCAGATTCACAGACAGACAGAGTTACATTTGCATGACCGAGTGCCACGTCTTCTCTGAATATCAGTGATAAAATATAGAGGTCTACTCTATAAATCAAATATTATGACAGTAAAACGCTGCCTTCGATTATTTTAGAGGAGGAGTTGTTCTTCGATGCCCCTAGTTCACCGATTGAGGATCTGCCGTTCTTTGAGGCCTCGTCCGACTCTCTGCGGGGTTCAGCCTCTGATAAGCGTCTGTCCATGGTGCTCAAAGACCCCAAGAAGAACATGACCGAGTTCCTCTTGAGATTTGAGATCAACAAGGTCTGATTATGCCCTTGTTTATTATATGTAAACTATTCTTTTTATATAAGTTATATACTTTTCTTTCCTTATAGAGATGATAAAAGATGTGTATATGTGATATACTCTATGGTTCATTTGAAATTATCTTAACATTTCAAGGCTTCTTTAGTCAAAGTGACATTTTTCCCTCCTTTGTTGTCCTCTAGCTCTCCATTCAGCTGTGTCGCTTGTCAGGCAGACAGGAAGTGAGTGTTCTGCAACTGTTCATTGATGGCTTAGGGACAGAACTCAAACTTCGTACCTTTGATATGTCGTCATACACCTTCCTGCGTGAGATCTGCCTTGAGTGTTCAGAGTACTTGGGTAAGTGCATTGCACACACTACCCTGCACTACTTTTATTTAGCAAGGATTCATTAAACTGATCAAAAGACAGTTATTATGCTACAAAAGATTTCTATTTCAAGCAAAAGCTGATCTTTCAAACTTTCTATTCATCAAGATTCTTGAAAAAAATTATATCTTGGTTTCCACAAAATATTAAGCAGTGCACAACTGTTTTCAATATTGATCATAATAAAAAAATTATTGAGGGGCAAATCAGCATATTAGAATGATTTCTGTATTTAAACATAAATGTTATAAGCTCTTTGTGTATTTTTGTGAAGATTCTGAGGACAAGAAAGTTCACCTTATCACCACTCTGGATAATACTGAGGAAGATCTGCTTACTTTGGAGTATGTCAAGGTAAATTTGCTTGATCATATTTACGTGTCATCCTTCTTTGGGTCCAGGTATATGTATAAGGGCTGTTTAAGCAGCATCAAAATGTTCCATGATTCTGTACATTGTGAAGCCTCCAAGCAAATCTCTCTGGCAGAGTTTTCTTGGTTTTGGCTCAGTCTCAGCTGGTAGGTGTTAAAGGCCTAGTGGGATACCGCCTTTATGAAGGCCATTTTTTAATTTTAGCTTTAATAAGCCAAACATTAACACAAAATTAGAGCTAATTTTGTGACTCATTATGCATGACTCATCTTCTTTACAGTTCTGTGCTCAGTCAAGCTCTGACAGGACAGATTTAGAAAGCCAATGAATGTAGAATATCAATTTATTATTTATTCTATATATTATTTCATTGCTTAAAATAAACATTAACTAAAGTAAAATAAAATATTAAAAAATGTAAACATTTATTTCATCTATTTGCCAAGGCAACATTTCTTACTTTCATTTAGTTTATTAAAATAAATAAAATTTTAAAACAAAACAAAACTACTGTATATAGGCATATGAAAATAAATATAGGCATATGAAATTAAAATGAAAAAAAGAAAAGAAAATATAAAAAAAGAAAAAAAAAACTATAAGAGTATATCAATGATACAAAATAACACTGATATGATTGTATCAGCACAGTCCGATACATAGGACTATTCTAATAATACTCTATTCTTTTTCAGGCGGACAAAAATGCGCCAGATTTTAAAACTATGTATAAAAACACAGAGCAACTAATCAAGGTAAGCTTCTTCACAAATCAGAGCTCAGAATTTCTCTATAGCTAATGTGAGCCAAACAGAGCAGAAAGCTTATAAACTGCACTCTAAAACGTCTTAAACTATGGTCTTTGCACCAGGTGAATTTCTCCTCACTGGATGTGCACCTGCACACTGAGGCACTCCTCAACTCCATAAATTTCCTGAATAACCTCCTCCCACCACTGAAGAAAGAGGCACAAGAGGAGCAGCCCGTCCTACCCAAGGAGGAGGAAGGGGAGGAAGATGAGGAGGCAAAAATAGAGGATTCTGCTGTTACCAAAAAATCTTGTAAGAAAATTAATTTTGTGTGGTTTATCTTTTTGATTTGTCATGATATAATTTTAATCTCATATAATTGACTTGTTCTTCAGCCTCTAAGAAATCAAAGTTTGAGGATGTGGTGAATTTGCACATCCGAGCAGACCTCAGCTGTCTGAAGGTCTTCATAAGAGGAGAGAAAGCCAGGATCTCTGAGATCAGCATAGAGGGTAATACACATTTCTGTAAATGCACATAACCACAATAAAGTTTATTTGGAATATGTTACAGTACTCCATGTTCTCTTTTACACCAGGGCTGGTTTCTGAAGTTCAGATGAAGAAGAAATCCATAGAGATTCTGGCTAACCTGAAGAACATTGTAATTCTGGATTGCGACAAAGAGGCACTATATAAAAAGGTAGAAAATGCTTCACTTTCAAGGATAAATAAATCATAGAATGGGAGCTAAATTGGCACAATGGAGAACTAGCACATATTTTTATATTATGTTGATTTATAAAGTGTTTAATAGTGTTAGAATAATAATAAAAAAAAAATAAAAAAAGTCTTTTAACTACAAAACAAACAATTTCATGTTTGATTAACATTTTCTGTTTAATTGGGCCAAAGTAACAGTACTTATATTAGATTATACAATCCTTTAAAAAATTTACATGTATATAGAATTGTATATTTTAAAAAGATTGATTAAAATAACATTTATGCTCACAAATTTATGCGAGATATATGGTTAAAAAAATGCTGCCACATTAGTACCAGCTTACTGATTTTGGGGTAAAAAATTAATGGGATTTTTAAACTCTTTTTAAAATTTAATTTTGTATCATGCATAAAAAGGTGGGAATGTGAGATGGAATTGATTTAGACTAATAATGGAATGATGATGATGATATATAGGCAGTGTCCATCGCGGATAAGGAGGTGTTTGATTTCCGCATGGTGAACCATGTGGATGCAACAGAGGGCGACGCCTACTCAGACATGCACATTGTGGACACCAGTGTAACTTTGACTGTGGGCTGCATTCAGGTTATTTTCCTCAACAAGTTTGTGTCCTCAATCCTGGTAAGTGTTCATTTCTCATTTACCACTGCATCTACCATTTTTCCTATACAAAGAAAGCTAGTTGAAAAAAATTGCAATAATAATTTTTATTTTGTTGCACCTATAAATACTATATGTATTTAAAAAGTGTAGAGAGCCTAGAACCAAACCTTGGGGATCACCTACAGTTTCTTAATAGAAACAAATTGTTGCGTAGTTGTTTTCATTTATTTATTTTATTTTTATTTCACCTGTTTTCAGTATGTATTGTATACCCTATACTGTCACAGCAAATATGGAAATGATCATGTGACTTCCTTTTTAATTTTATTAGCCTCTGTTTGCATTTATTTTAGCATATTTTTGTCTGACTAATGGTCTCTCTCTTCTCTCTTCCTCTCTTTATTTTTTTGCTCCTCAGGCATTTATTAATAATTTACAGGAGGCTAAAAATGCATTGGCAGAGGTGACGGCCCAGGCAGCAGAGAAAGCAGCTACAGGGGTTTTGGAGCTGGCAGAGAGAAGCACACGAATCTCCCTGGATGTAGACATCAAAGCTCCGGTTGTCTTCCTCCCACAATCCTCTCTTTCCCACAATGTCATTGTGGCAGATCTGGGTTTAGTGACTGTAAAGAACCACTTTGAAATTGTCTCCTCTCCAACACACACCAAGATTCCCCCTGTCATGGACATCATGGCTGTGGGACTGAGTGATTTAAAAATGTACAGGTTAGTTCAGCTTTTTTTGGATAAATTTACTTTATCATCATCAGTGGATAAATGAATGAATTAATGTGATTTATCAGCCCTGAAATTATATTTCCATTGTTTGATTAATGATGTTTATAATATTTCTTTATTATCCCAGGACCACATTCACTGATGGACAGTTTAGGAGTGAGATTCAGTTACTCAAACCAGTCAACATGGACTTGTCTATCAAACGCAATCTTTCTGCCACCTGGTATCACAGCGTACCTGACATCCAGATTAATGCACACCTCAAACCCATGAGTGTAAGTGCATATTTATGTTTGTTTCTATGTCTGACTTTAGGTGTAGGGAATATTGCAGCTAACATTAATGTGCATTTTTTGCAGCTAATCTTGAGTCAGGAGGACCTAACTATAGTGCTAAAAACTCTAAGTGAGAATCTGTCTGAGACTTCTGAAGCTCCTCCAGCTCCATCCAGCTCTGATAAAGGAGACACGATTTCTACCAAGGGTTCTCAGAGTTCTGGAGGTATAAAATACACACAAATACAGATTGTGAAGCTTTATTGGTTATTAATGCATCAAGCATGCTTTCTGTGTACTTTCTGTGTCTTTGGATATCCTACTGTTTAAGCATTAATTTAGGGTTATTCTGCAAAAAGTGCTGTAAATAATGTCATTGCAATTACATACTTTATAAATAAAATAAAAAAAGGAACAGAACATTTTTTCTCACAATGTAAATGTATTTGATTGTATATTTTAAGATTTAACAATATATTGTAAAATACATTTTAATTTAATAATGGTTTTAATGACAGCCTCACTTTTAATGTACATCAAACCTTATACATGTAAATTTCACAGCATTTGTAACTTTTTGTTTTACAAAATAACAAAGAAACACTGTATAACATTGTTTGCTCACTATCATGAGATGTATATACGTACATATAATATTTTTATACCGTGTAATGTAATATTTTAAATTTTTATGTAATTATTTTACATTTTAACCAAAGATTCCATCTGTGGTATTAAAAATATGTAATTTATTTATTTCCAAGAAATCTCACTCTCTAAAATGTATACCATAATTGTGAATAATTTAAAATAATAGTCAGAAGTTGCAAAATTTTAATTTACAAGTTGAATTAAGTTTTTTCCCCCATTTTTGTAATAATTAGCACAGAATTACTCATGTATTTATTAATATAAACACATTTCCCATTTCAGGATTTGGATGTCTTGGAGTGAACATGTATTTTTTTTTGTGCTTAAACAGTATTTATTGTGTTGTAGGGAACACTGTTGTGACTGCAGCAGTGGTGGAGGGCCAAAAAACAGGCAAACTAAAAAACACTCTGAAACTGAACTTCAAGTTTGACTCCATGACACTGGTCCTGTACAGTCCAAACAACGAGGTGACATAATACACTCAATTCATTGGAGATGAGAGTGTAATGATTACATGTGAAACCAGGTTGAAATATTTAGTGTTCTGGTTCAGTTTTTGCAGTCTGTTTGTGTATTTGTGTACAGATCCAGTTATCAGACTCCCGTGATGAGAGTTTGAAGTTGGCTGAGTTCACATTGGGCACCATCTCCACCACTGTGAACATGTTCTCTGACAGCTCCATGAAAGCCTCCCTCAAACTTACAAACTGTCTGCTGGATGACAAGAGACAGAGGGTGAAAATGATCACATCCAGGTAGTCTGCACACAGATCACGACCCACTTAAAATGCTCCAGTTTGTGTTAAATCATGTTTTATGTGTGCAAATGTAAAGTTCTTCCTGCCCCATACAGTTAACCCT
Organism: Labeobarbus marequensis; assembly: GCA_034780575.1. Taxonomy (NCBI): domain Eukaryota; kingdom Metazoa; phylum Chordata; class Actinopteri; order Cypriniformes; family Cyprinidae; genus Labeobarbus; species Labeobarbus marequensis. The sequence continues at coordinate 25,748,136 of JAUZSZ010000101.1, read as the reverse complement.
AGAATCATTGCTCATTTTCTGCTACAGTACATGGCTGCAACAACTAATTGATAAAATTAATAATAATTGAATCATTTTGATATTGGTTAGCTGTTTCTTTGCTCTGTGCATGGAGAGAACATCTTTATCGGAAATCACTAATATTGTAACATTTGTGTTTTAAGCTTTTTTGTAGTATATGCTTGCACATACAGCTAATCAAAGAAAGAACCAACTGATTCATCGATTATTAAAATTTGTTAGTTGCATCCTTATGGTAAATGACATTCATCATTTAGTCACTAAATTTTAAGTAACTGTTTTCTTCTCTAATTTCATGCTGCTTTAGGATGATGGCAATGCGTCAGGGTAGAGAAGGTGATGTGATGGTAGACGTGAGCTACCGACAAGGCCGGGACGGCACCGTGTTGGACACCCTGGTTCAGGATATCTATCTGTGTGCCAGTATGGAGTTCCTGCTCACAGTAGCTGATGTCTTTCTCAAAGCTATGGCAGACGGCTTCTCTGGTACCCCTAAAAACAACAAACCCGCCAATTCATCTAAAGACCCAGGTTAGTGACTGCACTTCAGTACCACCTTGATAAAGACAGGTCTTCTTCAAGATTGTGTTATTAGACTTAAGATAGTCTAGCAGTGTTTTCATCATTTTGTTGTCTGAATATTTGAACAGATAATATTTCAAACGAAAGAACAGAACAAAAAAAACATGTTGTTCAAGCATTCTTTTTAACAACACTTGATAAAAGCAATGTTTTGTTCCTGAGATTCTAATTCGAAATGTGAAAGACAAATAATAGCGCCCCCATACCGCATAAGAGTGAAAACATGTAAAATTGTCGGAAAATTGTCAATGGCAGGGAAGCATAGTGTCATAAATGATCGAAAATTCTATCAATGGTGAATCAATTGTGTTTTTCTTTACTAGCGGTTCCTGCTGTGCCAGTGGTTGCCAAAACTGAGATGAACATTGTGGTAAAGAATCCTGAGATCGTTTTTGTGGCCGACCTCACACGCGCTGAAGTTCCGGCTCTCGTTATGACGACGCAGTGTGAGCTGGTGATGAAGAGCGAGCCCAGCGGTCAGTCGATGACGGCCGCCATTTCAGACCTAAAGGTGGTGGCATGTCCGCTCCTGCGAGAGAAGCGGGAGCACAACGTGACAACGGTGATCCAACCCTGTCAGGTGTTCTTCCAGAGCAACCAGTCGCCTTCCCAGCCTCAGACCATCGAGCTGTCCATCAGCTCCCTTACGCTCAAGGTGAGGCTGAACATGTGAAATGAACGTGATGTTCTGAGGGTCAGTGAAAGGGTGTAAAATCATTAAAAAATCTACTCCCTTCCTGTTCCCTAAGGTGTCTCCCATCATCATAAACACCGTTATCACCATTCAGTCAGCGCTGAGCCCTGCAGCCGAGACGCCTGAGGAGCTGGAGAGTCCCGTGCCACAGGATCTGTGGGAACGTCGCAACCTGCGAGACCTAAAGCTCTGGTTCCTGGAGGAGGAAGAAGAGAAAGTCACCCAATCTGTCATTCCGCTCGTTCCTCATGGAGAGTCTCTCAAAATGAACATCCACTCCATCTGCCTGACGCTGGAGGCCGGAGTGGGCCATCGTACTGTGCCCATGCTGCTGGCCAAAGCCTCATTCCAGGGAGACGTGAAAAACTGGAGTACTCTCATTAACCTGCACTGTCACCTGGACCTGGAGGTCAGAGTATATTGTAATGCATTGTACTTGTATCCAGTTCATGAAACTCTAGATAGCACAGGCTGATAGCCCTTTATATGCAGTCTGCTGGCAATCACATCATTTATTACATAGCACAAGCTCATTTGGCAGATTCTGCATCTGTTGAGATTGCTTGCTCAACATTTAAATAGTCTGGTTTAGTGTTTACTGTAAACTTGTCCTGCAGCATGCTATTTGAGTTCCTCTGAAACCCTCCACCTCCCCCAGCACCACCTCTCTAGATCTGCTACTGGATTTATGTATGCATATTCATGCAGCAGCATATCTTACATGCTCACAGCAGTGTGTCTGAGTATCCATTGACAGTATTGTGTCCATACTTGCTCTACAGCAGCTGTGTGTAGCAAATCTAGTGCACAAAGACCAAATATATTAACATTGTCATATACATTAACATGCTAAAACTATTCTGAGAGTTATCGTGATTGATTTACATTTATGCATTTGAGAAATGCTTATCCAAAGTTGCTTATAAGCATGACTCGAGTAATCAAGTACTCCTGGCTAGGGCTGCACGATTAATCGAAATCATTTAATTTAATTTAATTCCATTAGATTTTTGCCTGTTACATGTTGTTATACAAAGAAAATGACACACAGTTTTACATAGATTATAGAGGAATTTTAATCTAGTCAGCAGAGTCCCAGTGTCAAATAGTGGCAGAACCATTTGAACTACTTTGCTAGTCTTGCAACTTCTACTTTTAACCTTCGCACCATTTTAACGTCTCTCTTGTGAAATGGGACATTACCAAAGTGTCTATCAATACTCTGTCCAGTTTTTTTTGTATCCTGTAACGAGTTGTTTGTTTCCTGTAGGTGAATTATTATAATGAGATGGTGGGTTTATGGGAACCACTGTTGGAGCCGCTGGACAATGAGGAAAAAGATGGCTTCAGACCATGGACTCTAGCAATGAAGGTTGCCTTTCATTTCATGTCTAACCTGTTACTGACAGAACTTTTCATGAGTTCAAAAAACAATTAATGTTATGTCTACAGATGAAGAAGAAGCCAGTATCATGTTCTGGAGTATCTGATGAGGTGGACGGCAGTGTGCCTGACTATAAAACGGTCATCAGCTTCACAAGTAAAGACCAGCTTAATATCACCCTCTCCAAGTGTGGCCTCCACATGCTCAGCAATCTAGGAACGGTAAGAGATTGAGATGATTGGAGTGTGTTGAGATGGTTAAAAAGGGCTATCTTTCTTTGTCAGATGTTACAGACAAGTGGTTTCTTCTGTTTGGTTTGCAGGCATTTGCAGAGGCCACAAAGCAGACCGCTGAGTGCTTTCAAACAGACCAGGCTCCATTTGTGGTGAAGAATCGTTTGGGTTTGCCGTTGTCAGTGCTGCACAGCGAAGTGTTTAGACCCATCGGTAAAGAGTCCAAAAATCGTGTGGTGGAGCTCCAGGATGGAGAGAGCCTGAATATGGACTACACCCTCACCGCTGAGTCCAGTGACCAATTCTCAGCCATGACCAGCCTCAGCGCCAAAAACTACATACAGCCCAGTAAGACTGAGTAACAACCCATGACCTATATGGACGGCCTTTATGAATATATATATATATCACAAAATTACTAGTACACTCTTAAAAATAATTTAAACTCTTTTCCAGCTCCAGTTGGCCACACTACCGCAAGTGTGATCCCACTAATTAAAACAGGACGGGACATGTACAGCGTCATGCACCGTGACTCAGGTGTCACACGCTTCTTTGTCTGTCAGATTTACACCGTCGAGGGAAGCAAATATGTCAAGATTCGCTCTCCTTTCCAGGTGGATATATTTAAAACCTACGCATATACACACACACACACACACACACACATATAGAGCAGACCCTTCCCTTTAAAAAAGACTCCTCATTAAGCCTACACATATTATTACACTGATTTTGAGAGAGAATTCTGTAATATACTCTTATTAGTAGCTGCGAACATAATCAAATTAGCTACAGCATTTAATAGATGGAAATTTTAGTGTATTGTTGAGAGTTTGGTAGTTGATGATGTTATGGTCTTGAATTGATTTTCTAGATCATCAATCACTTTTCGTTGGCGTTCCGTGTTTATGAGGGATCTGAGTGTCTGGGCATCTCTTTGCCTACAGACGAGTTCTGTGTGCCGCTGGGCTCCTACAGGTCAGTTACAGCACAGCACTGTCAGCGCTGTTATACTGTTGACTTTCACAAACATACTCTCCAAAAAACTCCTCCTAAATCAATATTTTTGTCTAGTTGTTCAGAAAAAAATGTATTTACTTCAGAAGCAAACATTTTAAGATTTTTTTCTTGAGAATATACATTTAACTTAATTATAATTACTTGTCACAGTTTATTACTTGTTTTTTAGAAATATTAGGGATGCCCACTGTTACAGTATCATATCAGTTATCTGCCAGTTTTGGGGATATCTTAATTGATTGCTCTCAGTTTATATTAGATACAAATCTGCCAACTGTGCGTGCTCATTTCCCCTGTTTTAACATTTATATTAATTTTGCCACATCTCACTTTGTTTATCTTTAAAAGCAACAATTCTCAAATTAAATATCCTTTTTTCATGCTCTACATTGTAATTTTGTGATGCCTAAATTTACAATTTAGCATTTAAAATGATTTGATTTTAGTTGTTAGTAAAAATAATAATAATTCATTATAATTATAATTATTGTTAATTCATATTTAATTAATATTATAGCTTTAAATTTGACATGGATAGAAACTAGCATGTTTAAATCTTAGGGTGAAAGAAAGGATGAAAAATGTCCATGCAAAGCTAAAATATTAATTATATTATAATTTGTAATGAACCTGAACATTCTTTCATCCTGCATATGTATCTTAAATTTATATTTTACCATTTTCAGTTATTATTATTAAAATAATTTTGCAGAGCTGAACTGAGCCTGCAGCCTGTAACTGAAGGTGAGGAGCAATACGACCGCTCCGAGGGTTTCACTTATACAGAGGTGATTCAGAAGCCCGGAGAGTGTCTGGAGAAGACCTGCCATCATCATGGAGACAGCGCCCAGATGTTGAAGGTCAATATGATTCCTGTTCCAGACGCTTTGATGTCACACAGAACTGAGGAGGAGTTTGACAAGCCCATCATCCTGCACCTGTGGCCCACCGTTCTCCTCCGCAACCTCCTGCCGTACCCCATCACCTTCAAGATAAAGGTACACGAGACCTTATAGTCCCTTTCCACTGAGTCATGGATGTGTGGTTTATGGCTGCACGATTAATCGAATGCGATGATCATGCGCATCGCGTCAGTAAAGCCGGTTCTGTGATTAATAATAAATCTCCATCAAGTGCTTTCAGATCGAGTGGCATTTAATACATCTGAAAGCACGTGATGGAGATTTACTACTAATCACAGAACCAGCTTTACTGACGTGATGTGCATGACAATCGCATTTGATTTATCATGCAGC
>JAUZSZ010000101.1:25520510-25531565 GCA_034780575.1 Labeobarbus marequensis | reverse complement strand
ATTAGGGTTGGAGCTAAATTCTGCAGGACACCGGCCCTCCAGGACCGAAATTGCCTATCCCTGCCCTAAACAATAACAGTTAAAACAAGCTTTAGGTTCATGTGCCATTGATCAACAGGGAGAAATGCACTCAAGACATTGCATTTGTGTTAAAAGTGCTGCTGAATGTGTTATAACACATTTATTATACATTAATAGCTCATTTATGAATGTTTCCATGACCAAGAAGAAACATTATTATCATGTGTCTAGCTTTATATGCCATCTAATGTATAATAAATTATAAATTGACTTTACATATGTGAAAAATGATTCAACTGACATCCATCTCTTTCAGTATGTTCACCGTGTGTATCAACGATGCAACATTATTTGGTCACGCGAATGGTCTTAGCCATCATTTTTTTGGGTCTTTTATATATGGCAGTATTTGCTCTCAAATGCTACAGTCCTTTGAGAGCTCTTGCAAATGTAGGAAATGGTGGTGATTAAGAGTCTGTTTTGCTGGAGTTAGCATTTAGCATAAGAAAGAGTTGTGCTAACAGTGCTCTATGCCAGGGTGGAGAAACAGAACAAACTGTGGATTGTTTTCTGATGACTAAAACATCAGAACCAGTCAATAGTCGTCAGTTCTGTCTCTGTCTCTTTCATTTCCTGTTTTAAAAACACCCTAAAACAACTGCATGTGGAACTTCTTTTGAATCAATGCTAAAGTGTTCCATTTGGGTCCAGTTTGGATTGAAATCAACACTGTAAAAAAAAAAAAATTGTTTCAAAGTTGTTTCAACTTAAAATAATTTGTTACCCCGCTGACTTAAATTTTTTTAGTTCAACTTGAAATTTTAAGTTGCTCAGTGTTAATTTAAGGGACAACTAGAATATTTTAGTTGACTGAACTAAAAAAATTAAGGCAGCAGGGTAACAAAATTATTTTAAGCTGAAACAACTTTTTTTTTTAATACAGTGAACTAAGAATTATGTAAGGTCCTGCCTGGGGGAAAAAAGCAATTAATTTCCAAGTATTAATATTTATTTCCTTATATTAATTTTAAAACATTAATATTCCAAATATCTTTATTTGGTTTGTAAAGGCTGTAAAGGCAGCAAGATTTGAGATACTTGATCAATTCACATGGTCAATGTCACAAAGTTGCCTAGAAATATTGCAGAATCTTTAATATTTTTAAAACATTTTATGTCAAATATTTTCTGTTTTCCTGTTCTTTTAATTTTTAAATGAATTTTTGATTTTTAGTGAAGTCTCTATTGAGTTCACAAGACCAGCGTCACAAATTCAGAACCTTTAATATTTTGAATTCATTTTAAGTCATGAATTTTATTATTTGTCGTAACTTTAATTAAAAGAAAAACTTTGTTCATTTTTAAATTGGAAAGAATCCCAGATTTCCTCTCTATTTGACCCCATTGTATAATCTTTAAACTTTCAACTTCTCCCATTTCCCCATAACTTCCAGTACTCTCTACTATCTGGACTCTAATTATCAAAAAATATAAATCAAGCCTTCCACTTTACCAAAGAAGCACAGCGCAATAAAGACATATCTGCTTGCAGATCAATTTGCGAACAGTCAGTAAAGCACTCCTTTAAGCTTATAGTCACAGATGCGTAACAATGCCTGATATCCACACAAGTAAACTCTCTCTATTCATGTTCACTCTAAAAAAAGAGAAGAAAACTGCAGTGAGTGTTGCTAACAGACTGTGAACCACTAAAACATTCCCATTTCTTTTGGATCCATCTTTCTTTTTTCTGTTCTCTATCTATCTGTGCCTCTTTATGTATCTCTGCCTGTATCTCTCTGCATGAATAGAAAGCCTGCTGCCTTCAGAGAACATTTCTTCCTAATGAGATTAACTATCAAGGAACGATCATGTCTAGACACCCTGAATACACAACCCCCTCCCTCCCATCACACACACATCCACAGGCTCCTTCTCAGGTAAACCTTACCTGTAAATTTGCCCCAGGGTTTGCTTTCTGCCATAACTCTGTAATGACTTTATGTGATGGACTTTCACTGAGACATTCAATGAGATGACTCAGTACTTGATATTCCATCATTCATTTTGGACATCCCTCAAAACAGTTCATTTTTGAAACATTATATAAAAAGTCTCTAAACATTCTCTATTAAGGTTCCTTATTGGCATCTCTATGGTTCCAAAAAGAGCCTTTAACATCCATGGAACGTTTCCATTCCACTAAAGGTACTTTAGAATGTTCTTCACACTGAGAAAATGGTTCTTTTAAGAACTGTTCTTTGGGGAACCAAAAATGTATGTTCTATGGCATTGCTGCTGCAAAAACTTTTGGAAACTTTATGTTTAAGAGTGTAAAATCAATCCCCTGAAAACAAAGGTTCAAATAATTACCAAAAAGGATGCCATAGCAAAATGTTTAAAGTTTCATAATTCTCTGTACTTGAGTTCTAAAGAACCTATTTATTTTCTCTCTTTTAAAAGATGATTCCTAGAACCAAAATCTGATCTGATATTTTCAATACAATATCAAGAATATTGGAATCTCCTAAGAACCATATAGCCACTCTGAACCGCAAATACTAATTCTTGATAAGAAGAGTGTTGCATAGGGCTTCAAAGAACCATTAAGAAGCTTTAGTTTTAAGACTGTATGTCAATATTTGTCTCAAAACTGCTGTTAAACAACTGTTGACAAAAGACAAACCGTAACCGTAACTAAAGGCAATAAAGGTTAAGATAGTTCTGTGTGGTCTTTTGTAGTTTCTTCATGATTTAAGATGAATATTAACACTGCAGATGTGTTTAACCCATGGCCTTAAGTTGTAAAAGCATTTCCATTAAAATTCAATGTGAAGGCCAAGATTGGAACATATCAAAAGAAAAAAGTTCACAAGAACCTCATACTCTGGTGACAACTTCAATTGCATTTCAAATTATTTGCCATGGTCTGACCTGGTTGTAAAAATCAGTACCTGGTGTCTGTAGCATCAGTGAGAATTAGTGGATATGTGTGTGTGAACTAGCAAACACGAGCGCTGAGTGTGCCAGATTATGTTTGTGTGAAGGGGTCAATGCTGTCAATTAGAAGGTGAAGTCTTTGCTCTTCCTCACATTAGCTGGATTAATGAAGGGAATTTTGTGCTTGATTTGCCATCCTGTATGCTTTGGGCCTGTACGTATATGCTTAAAAGTCCTTTATCAGTTCATAAAGACATGTTTCCTCTGCTTGTCCCCTTCCTGTTGGGACTCTATCAAGGCTCTGCTAACTCTCTTTGATTCTGCCCATCAGCCAATGAGATCATGACATTGACTCATCACCGTGTCACTTCAAAGGCTGGGAATGGGGGTCCAAGCCCCGCCCACATCCAGCTCCCTCTTAAAGGTGTGGGACACCCCCTCTGCATCTGTGGCAGAAGCAACAGACAGACACTACACACTGAACCTCTTCATCCTTGGAATTAACGTAGGAATTAACTCAAGCCCTTTGAGTTATTATGGAGAACTTGTATTTTTAATTGAATCATCTAGATATTGCTCATTCAGATCATCTCTTTGGACCGTCTCATTTTCCTTTGGAGGACGTCTTTTGAGAAGCCTAAATAATGCAGGCTATCAGAGGTGAGTACTTGTTTTAACTCTAATGCAACTTGAGGGCTCTTACTCTTGGTGTGCACCATTTATTTGCAGACTTGGCTTCATTGTTCATTCCAAGAGTCTCCCATTGAATGCCATTGACAGAAAATCTCAAATATTCCATCTTTCCTCAGACCTCAAGCACAATTTCAGTCTCCCTCCTCCGCCTTCCATGGCTGGAGCCGGCGATTCCTATCACCAGGGCAACATCCGAATGACTCTGGAAGATCCGGAGCTGTGGAGATCCTTCCATGAGATCGGCACTGAGATGATCATCACCAAACCTGGCAGGTCTGTCTCAGAACCAACTACAGCTTAATCTGTTGACTCAAGTTTTGGATCAGCTAAACTCTTAAACTTTAATGTATGTCTGAGGCCTCAATTCTTGGAGCTAAACTTGCTTTTGTGTGCTTATATTACAGGAGGATGTTTCCACACTGCAAAATCAGCTTGTCTGGATTGGTGCCATATGCGAAGTACATCTTACTGGTGGACATGGTGCCAGAAGATGGTCTGAGATATAAGGTTAGAACGATATAAGGTTAGAACCAAAACCTCATCTAGTTTTTCTCTAATGCAATTAACAGCCAGATTCTAAGAAAGTTCATAGATCACAAACATTAAAGTCTTATCCATTTGAATGCTCTGGTTGCAGGCTAGTCTAGAGTCCTATTGAAATGAAGAGCTGTTGAATTGGGAATCAGTCGTGAACGGCTGGAGCATTGGGGGACATTGTTACATGTGTCTCCCCAGAACGTTCTCACCACTGATTGCGCTCCTCAACTTCAAAGAGCCCCAACTCTTCCTGTTTTTACAGAGCCCACTGGGGGGTTTTGCCCCGACACACACTCTCATTCACACATACTCTCACACCCCAGCACCCCCTGCACCTTATGTCATGGCCTCTCTAGAAGCTCTAGTTCACTATTCCGTCTTCAGTTATTTAATGAAATGCTTCTTTTTCCTTAGTGGAACAAGGACAAGTGGGAGGTTGCTGGTAAGTCTGAGCCTCAGCCGCCCTACAGGACATATCTACACCCTGATTCTCCAGCGCCCGGCAGCCACTGGATGAAACAGCCCGTGTCCTTCCTCAAGCTCAAGCTTACCAACAATGCCCTGGACCAACATGGACATGTAAGAGGCTGTTCTGATTCATACATTTGTTTAATAGTAATTTGACTTTGATTTTAACCAGTCTCTCCTTTCGATTCAGATTATCCTTCACTCCATGCACCGCTACCATCCGCGTTTCCATATCGTCCAGGCTGATGATCTTTACAGCGTACGCTGGAGCGTCTTCCAAACCTTTACCTTCCCCGAGACATCCTTCACTGCTGTAACTGCATACCAGAACACAAAGGTAAGAGTTTTATAAAAATGGAATAATCAGCAACACACTGATTGACCACTACTCTGAAAATTGGGGTGGGGACACATCCCCTTATCATATATGGTTGTTACAGCACCAATTCTTATAATGTTATGTGAAGCATGTATATGTTTTTATGCATGCATTTTGAAGTTGAATAGATAATGGTAATTTTTTATTAGCATTAATTAGAACTGAGATTGGTGGTTATATTATTTCTCTCACAGATTACAAAGCTGAAAATCGACCACAATCCCTTTGCCAAAGGATTCAGAGATGAGGGCACAAACTCTAAAAGGTAAGGTTATCTTGATGTTATTTTTATTTTCATGACCCGTAGCTCTAAAAATTGACATGAAAATGGAATCCATTCCAAAAAAAAAACCAAACAAACTTACAAACTTTTATTTATTTGTAATTTTTTAAATTTATTATTAAAAAATGTATTCTATATTTTAAAAATTCCAATAAGTTCAATACATTTGTTTGCAGTTTTACATTGTTAACTATTTAACTTTGACTTTTTCTTTGACAGACGAGCAAATAGAAATCTGGCCGAGTCTGTAGGAGTTGCAAAGAAGATGAACTTGCCAAAAGATTCAGAACATGGAAGCCCACAAGGTAATGGTCTTTATATTTAAATGAATATCTCTTTGTACGTACAGGATTTGTAGGCTTTTAACTAGCAGCCTGGCTTCAGTTGTCCTAGCTGACGAGTACAGATGTTTTTTTTATTATTAAAAATTCTCAGAGTTGTTTTATTTGTAATTTATTAAAGTCTCCTTGATATTTATCTCTTCAGATATGCAGCAGTCCTCATGTGAGGGTCTTGATGATGAACACGTGGGCCGTAAGGAGTCGGAGGTGAAGGCCGAGCGGTACTCCCCATGGGGAGGTGTGTGTGACCGAGACAACGGCCACGCTCTCCATGGAGAGTCCCCTCTGGGCTCGGACCCTCGGGAAATTTACAGCTCTGAGCAGCTCGTACCGGGACAAAACACATACCAGCCTTACAGGTACAGGCTAATGACCTCAAACAAGACTTTTAAGCTATTTTTCCCCTTGTCAGTGTCTCGATGTTAAATTCACAATCTTTTCACAGATTTCATGAATATGGCAAGTCCCCCTCGCCGTCCTCCTCCAGTGTTGGCAGCAGCAGTGGATGTGGAAGCCGCTCCAGCTTTGAATCCCGAGTGCCGGATGTTGCCACCGTGCCTGATCAAAACACCTCCAGCAAGCCCTCCGCCCCTGAGTTCGGCCTGCCTCCCTGCCCTCCACTTCCCTCCGCAGGGCACCAGGACTACACAGGGGTGTTGAACATGGCCATAACCCAGGCCAAGCCAGGTATGCTGGGCCCCCATCCTCTCTACACTCCCTACAGCACAGAACAGTCTCTAGGACAGTGGAGCGGGGCAGCGTCCACTCAATACCCCCCTCCTCCACCTCCACCTCCACCTCCCCATCACCACCTGCCCACCGAATACAGCACCCATGCTGTCCATCACGGCTATCATCACGGAAATGTAGGGGACTGGAGCCAATACCCTCTGTTCTCTTACTCATGCTGGTGAGAGACAGGACGCTTTCTAAAGTCTTGCACGATGAGGTCTGGATGCTCAGATGTTGGGGTACATTGCCCAGTACCTGCGAGTGCCAGATAAACACTGAGAGAAAGTGTAATGAGGAAGTGGCACTAACTAGAAAGTTGTTTGTGAGTCAACTTGGATGCAAATAGAAAATAAAGAACCTGCTTCAGTTTAACTGAAAAAAGTCTGTCTGCTGATCTGAGTGTCTTTGTTTTCAGTGAGAAAATTGTCCTGCATTAAACGCATTTGGAAATGGACTTTTGATACCCTTTGACTTGAAAACTCATGCCTGCGTACCGAGGACCAAGAACGGACTGGTTTTCTTGGCTTTGTTGTTAAAATGTCTATTTATTCTGTGTTTGCGTTTGCTGCTACTTAATATTATTTTCGTTAAAAAGAGAGAATCGTGTAGTGTAAAATGCTGTTTGGAAATTACAATGTTGTATGTCTGAAATTCAGAAAGATCAGTAAATATCTTCAAAGATGCTGTGGTCATGGTCTTTTTCTTTTTCAAAGAAACAAATAAGCAGCTAATAAGCTTATATGAATAAACCCAATGAGTCATAAAGTTGTTCAGTTCAAGGGGAAGTGAAGTAGACAAACATCTGCTATAAGAGTTAATGAGAGCACTTTGAAAGTCTGTGTGAGATCCTAATTGTAATTTGGCTCATGGTGACTCATAATATATTGATGTATATAAACATTAATATGTAAATAAGTATCACTAAATCAAATATCATTAATATGAGAAGCTCAAGTTTATAGAAATATATTTTTCAAACATTTTATTAGCATGATTGCACACAATGTTGCTAAATCCTAAAAAAAACATGAAATTCAGTTTAACAAACAGCAACCTTTTTTTGGTAACAAATCACTCAATGTATTTTCACATTCAGAATTACTACATTTCTGTGGTTTGTTCATTTCTGTCAACTATTATATAAATACTTTTTTTTGTTGAAACTTTCGTTTTTTGTTTTTCTTTCACTTTTTCACTCCTTTGTTGGCTCTAATTGGAACCCCACCCATCTCTGCCTGTCTACACACACATTACTTGATGTTGCATCCTCAGGACACTTAAGGTACTACCTTACATAACAAAGCATGCCATATAGGCCCCTCGGTGCCTATGAAAGAGTCTTAAGAGGCGTGAAAATGGGGGCTATTTCAGAGCTCTTTTCACCACTCCAAAATGCAGACGGGCTGTCACGGATGTCAGGCGCTAATGACTGTCGTAAAGGGGGGAGGGAGGTGTATTTGTGTGTTTGTATGTCCTGAGTGGGAGAATTAGCCAAGCTCAATTCATTACAGAGCTCTTTAGCATCTTTTAGACAAGCTTAGCAGCTATTTGATACTCACACACACTACAGAAAAGCATTAGCATGTTTATATTTACTAAGCTACTTTTGTGGCACAAACAAGAGCACAACAATACCTCATTTACCTCGAACATTAACAATATCTGAAATAGCTGATTTTCTTGATACTGGTGACAACACTGATTTGTGAATGTGTTATTTATACTCTATTCTATTTCTACTTATGCAGTTGGCTCTTTTCAAGCTTTGAGAGTTATTAAGAGAAAAATATTGGCATGCAAGTTTGGTTTTTATTTCATTTTGTGGAAGGAACAGGGTAAATAAACACTCACATGAATTTTATTTATATTAAATAGGTGCATATAAGTATGAAAACAAAATGTCTTAGGCTTCAAAAGGGCAAAAATAGCAAAATGTCACAAGAAAACGAGAAAGATAGAGAGATAGAGTATCGAACCATATTACAAAAATCATTTTTAATGTAAGCAGAATGCATGGGATGGAAAGTTATGCTTTTACTATGTGTTTCTAAGAAATCTTTGGCATTCACACAGCATCTTTTTATATCTGTTCGGAAGTTTGCAGTTTGTTTAGGCCATCTTGTAAAGACCAACCACAGAATTAATTTTTGTCATACTGTGAACTGTTTCACCATTGTTATGACTATAAAACATTTAATTGTTTTTGTCATAAGAACCATTTGCTTTATAATTTAATTGTTTATCACATGCAACATGCATAGTGTTATGAATTATACATGAGGTTTAAAGTACTCCTAGTTTAACTGTATCTAACACATTTAATTGTCAGGTAATCAAGCTGCATTAATGCTAGCTAAAAAGAAGTTTGAGGCAAAAAGCTGAAAAAGGTTTTGTCATACAAACTTGACTGTTGTGTGCTGGAAATACATGAGATTATTGTCAGAGAAGGGGAAATGAAACAAAATGCTGAAAGGGTTTTTATGACTGAGTGAAGTGAATGCATGAGTGAAAGAACACAAATGTCCGCGGTGTAAAAACCCTTTAAACACCATTTACCTCTGAAGAGAGGCTGTAAGAGCTCCTCTGGGTGACTTTAATAGACAAGCACGTGTTAATGCTGTAGAAGCAGTTAAAAACCCATCATACTGGATACTAGCATCTGCATCTATCGTCACATTTTCCAAATACCAGTTACAAAAAGTATTCCATGCTTATTTTTTCCCTCTCCTCTGCTCAGCTCCTATTCAAACTTTTTGTATCAATCCGACCTTGTTTGAAACTTTTAAAGCCACCCAAACAACTACAGTACAATACGTTGACTTTATTGTAAATGTTATAATTCATGAATTTGACATTACACATTTTAACTGCATTGTTACCAGTTTGCAATGTATTACCAAAATATTAGTCTTAGCAATTACAGTCAAGAGTGAATGTATATTTATACCATTTCAAGTCAAATATAATGTAAATTTGATACAAAAATCAAATATTCCACAAATCATTTATTAAAAAAAGGAAAATCAGTGATTTTCAGATTTCATGTGATACTTATGACATTCAATAGGGTCAAACAAATCAGAAATGTTCAGAAGAGGCGATACGTCTGATATACTGAAGACAGAAAATAAATAAAACAAAAAGCAAACAGTAAAAAGGAGTGCATAATATTTCAAGGAATTTTGAACACTGAATTGCGTTTTACATTGCAAAAGACACCAGAGGAACTCTTGAATAACAGTTCACGTTAAACTAGCCAATCTATAACACTTGCAATTTTTTTTATGATTTCTCTTTGGAGTGACTTGACAGCCAATATACTAGTAAATCAGCATTCATTAGAGCAGCAACCTGTCTGAGATGAAGTGCAATTTTTAATTTATAATAGCAATCACTGTGACTCATTCCCCACTTCTATATACATAACACTAGCTTTCAAAAGCTGACATGTTGATAAGATTTTTAAATTAGTCTCTTCTGCTCACCAAAGCTGCATTTATTTGATCAAAAACACAGTAAAAGCAATATTAATGTGAAATATCATTAGAATCTAAAATCTTCTATTTTAATATATTTAAAAATGCAATTGAATCCTGTGATGGCAAAGCTGAATTTGCAGCATCATTACTCCAGTGTCACATGATCCTTCAGAAATCATTGTAATATGTTGATTTGCTGCTCAGTTACAAACGGATGCACTGCAAAAGACCCCTCTGTCAAGCTCCTGAAATATGAAGATGACACTACCGTCATCGACCTCATCCACGGTGGAGACGAGTCTGCTTACAGTCAGGAGGTTAAAGGGTTAGTTCACCCAAAAATGAGAATTTTGTCATTAATTACTCACCCTCATGTCGTTCCAAACCTGTAAGACCTCTGTTCATCTTCGGAGCACAAATTAAGATATTTCTGATGAATGCCGAGAGCTTTCTGATTTTTGGATGAACTCTCCCTTTAAAGGGCTGGCTGTCTGGTGAAGCTATAACATTCTGGAGCTGAACACGCTCAAGATGATCCCAAACCTCCTGCACTCCCCCCCACTCACCATCATGAACAGCACTGTGGCTGCAGGAGTTGTTCCAGTTCCTGGGCACCACCATCTCTCAGGACCTGAAGTGGGACATTCACATCGACTCCATTGCTAAAAAGGCCCAGCAGAGGAAATTCAACCTGCCACAGGAGCTGCTGAAACAGTTCCACTCAGCCATCGAGTCTGTCCTGTGTTAATCCATAACTGTCTGGTTTGGTCCAGTAACCAAATCAGACATCAAGAGACTACAGCGGACAGTCAGGACTACTGAGAGGATTATCGGTGCCCCTCTGCCCAACTTCCAAGATCTTTACATCTCCAGAGTGAGGACAAGGGCTAAGAAAATCACTCTGGACCCCACACACCCAGACCACTCTCTCTTCCAACTGTTGCCTGTACACAGAGCACCGACCACTAGAACATCCAGACACAAGAACAGTTTTTACCCGCAGGATATATTCAGCCTGAACAATTAAATTTTTTCATAACTATACATTGTCCATCATAAGTGACATTTATAAATAGCATCTGGAAATTGCACATTTGTAAATTACATAAACTGTATACTTGTAAATAACATATCTGTACATTCATTTATATGTTTATAAGAATTTTTGTCCTCTATATTTTT